>JAVBJF010000629.1:0-125041 GCA_033439095.1 Pseudococcus viburni | reverse complement strand
GAAAATTGCATATCTACTGAAACGCTATAGAAAATTGCATATCTAGGATCTACTGAAAAGCTGATTGAAACTTCATTTAGAAATTGCATATCTACTGAAACGCTAATGAAACGCCATAGGAATTGCATATCTCCTGAAACCTTATGGAAATTGCATATCTACTGAAACCTTATGGAAATTGCATATCTACTGTAACGTCATAGAAATTGTATATCTACTGAAAAGCTATAGAAATTGCATATCTACTGAAACGCTAAGGAAATTGCATATCTACTGAAACACTATGGAAACTGCCCATCTACTGAAACGCTATGTAAATGGCATATCTACTGAAACGCTAAGGAAATTGCATATCTACTGAAACACTATGGAAACTGCCCATCTACTGAAACGCTATGTAAATGGCATTTCTACTGAAACACTATGGAAATTTTAATTTTACAATCATCTGCACAATGAATAAATTGAGCATTACAAAATCAAGCACGATACAGTACATATCCGCTCCACGAAGAGATGGGTAATTTAAAAATGCTTTCACGAAAATGTTCCTAATCGAAAAATCCTCCCATTTTGCAAATCCTGATACCGCATTGACCCCATGTCCCAATATCCCAACACTCTTTCGATCTTATACCACTAAGCCTAATGCTCCAATAGCAGTATGTTACAGGCACTGTTGTCAATCTAGTCAATGATATCATTGTCTAGGCAAAGTTGCCAATGGCTAAACAGGCAAGACAATGAACATCAATGACTAGACATTGAATCAATGACTGCCTCATCTTAGGCAATGAAGACTATCACTTTTAAAACCACATTACATAGCTATGGTCGGTACAACGAAAGAAGGCACTTTTCCCCTACATTCTCCCACCACAAAATTTGAAAACGTTGAGTTATGATTGGACGAAATTTGTAATCAACGCGCGTCATTGGTTTCCGCGTTACGATCCGAGTAGGGGAAAAGTGCCTTCTTTCGTTGTACCGACTATAATAACTATTTATTGTATTATTAATCACAGTTTTTAAACAGAGATGTACTTGTAAATCTCTTCCATTAATTTTTTTGTTATTTTAGACATGAATTCATAGTTTTTATGAAGTATTGGCTGCTAAATTATTTTTGCTAAAAATGAAATTTCGATGATTTGGATCCAAATTTATTCCAAGTTCAAGTTTTTTCAATATCCAACTTAAAAAAATTTCCAACTGTAGGTAAAGCTTTTAATTTAAAATTTCTCAAAATTTCTCAACTTTGATTCTTTCAATTTTATATTTTGATTACGTATTTTTTTTAAATTTGAGACGCAGCCAGGGATACCCGATACCCGACCATATGTCGGAATTTTTTTTTTTCGTTTTTTTGACTCTTTAAATAGTACAGATTTGTACCTTTCGAATAGCGCAAACCACATTAAAAAAGGTTGAGAAATGAATTTTATATGATTTTTCAAAGTTTACCAAAAAATGATTTTCAAAAATCAAAGTTTTGAGAAAAACGCAAAACAAAATTTGGAACGGTTTTCAATGAATTAAAAAAAATGATGTTCTGTAAACGACTTTTCTCATCGGAAATGGTTTATTTACGTCCTCTTACATCACTTTAGGTCATTGACCCCTTCCAGAAGTTGCCGGCATCAAAAATTGAAACCATACCATATGTCGGGAATCATCTTTTTTCAATAAAAAATGACATTTTTGGTACAAAATTTGTTTTCTTAAAAATCGTACACCACTGTAGTTCATTAAAACGAACCTGAAATTATGTGCATTGAGAAATGAAATCATAGTGCAAGTCAAACAACTTTACAAACCAAACGGTGAAAATCATGCTTTGAAAATTAGTGTTCAACAAATATCCGGATAATCGAAATGAATTGTTTCAAAAGGAAAAAATTGAATTTTTGATTTCGATAATCGATTTTTCAATTTTGATATTTCGATAATCGATTCTTCGATTTCGATAATCGATTCGTCGATTTCGATAATCGATTCGTCGATTTCGATAATCGATTCGTCGATTTCGATAATCGATTCTTCAATTTCAATAATCGATTCTTCGATTTCGATTTTTCGATTTTGATAATTGACCTTTAAATTTTGTGATTGTGAGGGTTCGTGAAAGAATTCGGGAACTCTCGGAAAAGTTCAACCGTTTTCGGGTTGTTTTCGGAGCTGTTCGGCAATTTCCGTGTGATATCCGGATAATCCAAATAGTATTTTTTGGTATTTGGATATCCGGATATTTGTTGAACACTACTACGTTTCAATAATAATGAAAAATGAAAGTTGTAAATTTTAACATATTTTTATAAAATTCCGACATATGGTATGGTTTCAATTTCTCAGAAGCCTTCAGCAAAATTCGTTTTTTTACCAAGAAGATGACACTTTTGGGACCTAAACCTATTCTCATATGAAAGTAGAGGGTTCATAGTGTACAAATTGATAAAAAAAAAATTTCCATATTTTTGGTCATTTTTTCTTAATTTGTGTTTTTTTTCTAAATTTACTTTTCCGACATATGGTCGGGTATCCCTGGCTGCGTCTCATTTCTTCTAAGTAATCCCTAACTAATTGACTCGAAAAAAATAAAACATAACGTCAATTTTTCTTAATTCTTAGAGAACATTTTGAAATTATTGAAAAAAATTGTTGAGTTGGAACAAAATTTTGAAAAATATGAAGTTGAAAAAAAATTTGAAGATCATGGTAGTTGGGAAAAATTTCTAATAGTAGAATTGTTTCCAATTTAAAAATTTTATGAATTTAAATTTTCTCAAAATTTTTCCATAAGATTATTTTGTATGTGCTATCACACATTACAGTGCTAGTATAGGCAGATTGGGTACACTTTATAACACACGTATATGTAACAATGTAACAACCCACTTCTATTTCATGGCCTATCATCATTGCCTAAATCGTCCTAGACAGTGACATCATAGACTAATCAAAGTTGTCATAGTCTAGCCAATGTCACCAGGTAAACAACATTGACTAAAATGCCTAGCCATTGACAACTTTGCCTAGACAATGATATCATTGACTAGATTGACAACATTGTCTGTAACATATATACTAAGTTAATGACATTGCAGCCATTAAACTTTTCGGCTAGTGAAATATGCAGCTACCCTGGATAGGTCAGTTTCGAGCATAGAAAAACACTATTCAACTACAGTTTATTATCTCAGAACAAAAGAAATAATTGAATTGATCCATTCAGATAACACATTACGATTAGTTGGTACCCATAAGTCGAAGTTCACGTCGCCGCTGCTGAAAAAAAAATGATGTCGTCGTCGATTTCTTATCGGCGTAAACCTCTACCTATGAGCATGAAATTCATAATTAGGTGATCACCAAATTTTAAAAAAGGAACAAACAATAACAACACATAAACGACATAAATTAAAAACAATGCAAAAAACATGAATTGTGGATAACTAGGATACACAGATATCATAAGTACTATAAATCTATTGTGTTTTTTAAAAAATAATCTTGGTAGGTATTTTTGTTGAAAGAGTGTAGTAAATTTTTTCCTCATAAGTAGATATCGATACACCTACACACAATAAGTACCTAATACACCAACGAATAAATAAATATCCAAAAATGATTCATCAATCATCGTAGGAGTCATCATCGTCGTCGTCGTCGTCGTCATGATCCGAATTATCTGCAAGGGGGAATCACCGATTACTTAGTTAATTCCAGTTACAAATTAAGAATTATAAGTACCTATAGATGAGTATTTTAAATAAGTAATTGATAAATTTTTTTACAACCTCCACTGAGGAATTTCCTGAATTTTTTTATAAAGATGAAAACGAGCAATAATAGGACGATTACTAATGCACCAATCATGACATATAATATTATGGTAGGATTAGTTATATCTTTGCCAATTCTTGCCAAACATTCTCGACGTGATCTTAATTCAGGTTCGGAAAATTCCAGCACGCAGTTTCTAATAGATCCAGCTGAGACAAAATAAAGAAACAGAAAGTTCAGACTTACATAGTACATAAGTTGCCAGGTATATTATCTAGAGACCAACAGATGAAAAAAAAAAAAGCCTAGCTCCTAATTATTTTTGCCGAAAATGGGATTTCGACGATCTAAGTCTAAATTTATTTTATAAATTCAATTCTTTCAACTTTTTTACTTTTATATTTTTCAAAATTGTATCCAATTTAAAAAATTTTCCAACCGCACAATTTTTTAAATTTAAATTTTCTCAAAAAATTTTACAACTTTGATTTCTTAAAATTTGTTTTAATTTCATATTTTTTAAAATTTCTTCCAACTCAATAATTGGAAAAACTTCAAAATATAAAATTGAAACCAAAAATTTAAAAAAAATGAAAAATTGTTGAGAAAATTTAAATATTAAAAAAAATGATTACTTAAATACAATTTTGAAAAAAATCTTGAGAATTGAAAAAAATTAAACGAAATAAATTTGGGTTTGAATCGTCGAAATCCCATTTTTAGCAAAAATAAATTAAGAGCTAGTGAATAAATAGTCTCACCTTCAGGGGGCGTGCAATTCAGTCTGGGCGAATCAACGTGATGTGTTTCGAGCCATTTTTCTAGTCTTTTACAATCACAAAAATGTCTCTCATTTTGCAGGTATTGGTTGTAATTGAACTTCATACGTACTTCTTTCAATTGGCAGAAAGGTGCAACATCCATAACATGTATCGTATCTAGCGGATTGTTTTCTATTTCTATCGTGGTTAAAGGAGCTTGACTATTAAAATGTGGAAAATCCTGCAGTTCGTTATTATTAGCTTCCAGTTTCTCCAGGTGTTTCAAATTTTCTAATTTAAGTTGTCTAATCTTATTGTTGTTTACGATCAATATTTTTAAGTTTTGAGGCCATTCTTGAGCCGCTTCGACGCTAAAAAACGAATTACTAATGTCGAGGAATTCTAATTTCTCGAGACGACGAAACGCGTCATTTTTCACCACCACTGGTTCTTCGTCGCCATATTTCTGCATTCTATGTAACGTCAGTTTTACTAGATTTGTATATTTCTCGAAAGCTTTATCATCTAGATTTTTCAATTTGTTGTGCGACAAGTCCAAGGACTAGTTTTAAAACGGAATTACTGATTAGATTTTGTTTAAGGTTTGTACCCGAAAAGTTGAAAATCTTACTTGCAGATCTGTACTGAGACTTTGAGGTACATCCACGATACTTCGATTTGCGCAATCTGCGTGCAGGTAATTTTCTAGCTGGTCGATTTCGCATGGTGTTTTTGAAAGTACGTTTGCGTTCCATTTTAATATTACGTAAAGAGTAGAAGCATCTGTATGCAAAATATTCTTCATTAAGAAGTTAACATTTTTTGTACAATATACCTGAACCTAGGAACCTACGTATTTATTTATAACAGTTGACTCCAAGTAAGTTAGGAGTGTTTAATTTTTTGTGAAGTGTTTGAAAAACTAATAAAATGCCTGAATGAAGTTCAAATAGTTCGTTTTACAAAAGAAAAAATGTACGTCTAGGTAACAATTAGGGACTTACTTTGAGTTTGAGTGTTATTCATTGTCGTTACAACAAACCGTTCTGCCTAAAACATTAATTTAATTGCGTGACATTTAGAAATTTTTCATTTCTGTTCACATCCTGATTAATTTTTTAATCACAAGTCGATATGTAAGCTCGGTGATAATTTTTCATAAATTACTTTTCTAGCCAATAATTTGTCTCAGTATTTAGAAAAAATCTTGGTTTTTGAAAGAAACGATTTTTCAAGGATTTTTCTAACAATTCAAACAAGGCAAAAACTCGGAGATTTCGTATAAATCAATTACGTAACTACTATAAAATAGACAACTAAAAAACCAGTAACTTTTACTTAAATGAAAAAAAAAACATTTGAGTGGAAATCATTTTTCCTCGAGAAAAAAAAATCATACTCTACGTAAAATCAATAAAAATAATCAACTCCAACATACGATGTCATCCTAAAGAAGGAATAAAATTACGCAGTAATTTTTTGTCGTTATTCACTTCTGGTGAAGACGCGTTCAAAATAAGTTATTGAGAATTGTAAACGTTATCCACCGTCAGTCTGCGAATCATTTTCATCGCCAACCTCTTCATCGGGAGGCGCATCAGGTGCACTAGGAGAGGACTTCGCTGTGGAAAGGAATTAGATGTTGTAATAATCAAGAGATAACGCTTTAAATTGTCCAGAGCTTCACAAGGTAGAAGTGAGACCTTCCACCCAGAAATTACGCAACACTTGGTAAATCTGTGTAGATATTTTTGCCTGCCCTCAAGTTGAAGGAACAGACCGGACTTATTTTCATTAATTTATCGCTCGACAATATGGTTACACAGGGGGACAGTAATATTTCAATTTCAACCCCTTTCCTCACCACACGTAGTCACCATTTAGGTTAAGAGTCGAAATAACCCCAGTAATAGATTCAGAGGATCGAAAAACTTGCACTTTTGATATTTCTTTCGATATTGAAACATTTTTCTTTCCAATTTTTCCTGCATCCTCCGTTTGACTCAATTGATTTTTTTTATGGTTCCCATCCACTTTCCCGATTAAAAATTACTTTTTCATTTTAGAGCATTTTTACAAAATTATATTAGGGATTTCGATACCACACTCGGAAAAATTTTAAAAATTCAATTTTGATCCTACCCCGCCCATAGAGTTCAATTTTGCATCTGGAGTCGAAATAACTCAAAAAATGTATTGGAGGTATGAAAAAAAAACACAGATTTTGATACATCACTCGATAGTCGATAGTGTTGAGGATTCTTCAATTTTGAGCCCACCTCTCCAACCCCGAGGCTCAAATTTCACGTAGGAGCTAAAATAATCATAGAAATACGTAATTAGAAGATTTGAACTTCCACCCTCTTACAACCATTCAAAAAAATTTCAGTACTTTTTCTTTCATCATTTGTTGTGGTTGGAAATTTTATTAAACTCTCCCTTCCCCCTGCGGGCAGAAAAAATTTGAAAAAAATCCGACTCAAAAGACCTTGAAAATGGTTGTTGAAATAGTTTTTTATTTTGGCTCTGTGATCTTTTTAAAAATCAAAATATGTAGTTTTGTAGCAAAATAGTTCCTAAACCTTTCTAGTTTATAAAATTCAATCAGTTTTGCTACACAACTACTTTTCGATTTTTAAATTAATCGTAAAAAACAATTTTTTCAGAAATTTCAAATGGCGTTTGGTCGATTTTGGCTTAATAGTGTCCAAATGGGCACATCCTGTCTCTTTCCTCTTTCTTAGGGGAAAAAATAGAAAAGCGACATTTTTTCCCTTTCCTTAAAAAATCAAAAGATCAGATATTACAAAATTTTTTTGTTAAAATATCAGACATTTTCAAGCTATTTTCTTTTTCTTTCCAATTCTCAAAATTGCTAAGCAATTAGTTTTTCAACTCCTAAAATTTTATCAGAAATTTTTTTCCAGTTTTAAATATTTTATTTTATCGAAATTTTTTTCTTATAATTTTTCAACGCTAAAATTTGTCTCCAAATCTTTTCAACTATAAAATTCTGTCTAAATTTTTTCAACACAAAATTTTCCAGTTTTTTTTATAAATAAAATTTTTTACAGTGAAAAATGTTTACGTTTTGATATAAATTTTTAGAAAAATATTGAAGTTGAATTGAAAAAAATTTGAGTAAAATACCTATTAGTTGAAATTTTTTCATTTTGGAAAATAATTTTGAGTTCAAAAAATTTTTTTAAATAGTTGAGTGTTGGACTTGGACAAAAATGTTGGATGTTGAAGAAAGAATTGAGAAAATGTAAACGATCCGGTCGTTGTCGTTTGCCATATTTTTAATACACGTTTCTGCTTCAACTTTTCATAACGGCCAACCATACCAAAAAATCTATCTGCAGAAAGGAATTTCGCAATAGCAAGATTTCAAGAATCAAATTTCATAAGAAGATAATTTTGCTCCTTCAACCTCAAAGGCAGACAAACATACCCGCATAGACTCACGATGCATTGCATAATTTCAGGGTTGAAGGCCTTCCTTGGCTTTCTTCTACCTTGATACATCCTGGATTAGGTAATTGAATTAAATGGCTATTTACGTGTTTTAGGATGATGTAGTTTATGTTTCACATCTCTATACTTTTTTGCATACAAGTAACTTGGAACAAGCAACGACAACACGATTATGGATACCAAAAGTGTAATTAGAAACCAATGATCGGTTGTCTGCAACAACATACCTTTCGCGAAACAATTTCTACGCTGTTCTATTTCCTTCGCTGTGAACTTTAAATCACATTGTGGTGGATCTGGATGATTTTAAAAGTAATTGAGATAGGTATTTATTTAATTACATCAAGGGATGAAATATATAGGTATGATTCATTTAATTTAGCTTACCAGCGGATTTCCCACATGAGAACGGAGATCCTGGTTTTATGCGATAAGTATTCATCCATAATTTTAATTTTTTGCATTCGCAGTATGGAAAATTTTCTATCGGCGTGAAATTGAAATGTTCAAGGTGGCAGAAAAGTGAAATCGTGTCCGTTGACACATCTTCTATCGGAGTATTTTTTAAATCTATGACAGCCACACTAGCAAGTTCGTGAAATTTCGGAAACGTTTTCAGTTCGTTGATTCCACTCGCGTATAATTTTTCCAATTTTTTGAGGTTCTCAATCTCGAGCGATCTCAAGTAATAATTTCCAGTAGTATAAATTACTTTAACGTTGGGCGGCCATACAAAATCTATCTTGCTTTGTTCAACAAAGGCCCGAGTAAAGTCGACGATTTCCAACGAGTACACACTTTTGAAAAGGTATAAGGATTTGGAGAAATGGCTACTTTTTCTCATATCTCTCATTATTAAAATTTTCAAGTTTGTGTACCTATCAAAACCTTGATTTATCACGAGATTAACCATTTCGTTTCCAGATAGGTCAAGTTCCTGAAATAGCACATTATTCGGATCTCAGTTGAGGTAAGATTATCGTTTGCCATCATTTAGATGGAGTAAATTATCATAAAAATAGAGTAGAGGGACATTTCAACAAAACTTTTACCAAATTTTTATAGCACTGAACACAATACCTAGTTCAATTCTTTCATGTGATTTACTATTTACGTCTTTTTAATCAATAGTGTGTTTGCAATGTTTTCTCGTTTCAGATTTCAATGTTAAAAGTTTAGGAAGAAATAAGTCTGGGTAAATAATCCATGTTTGAAGCTGTAAGGAGTAAGCACCTACTGTAATATCTGTTCGCAAATCTTGTGGTACATTAATGAATAGATTTCTGTAAGAACAATTTGCAAGAATATGGCTTTTGTCCTCGATAATGCTGCAGTTATGGGCATTCGCTAATTCTGTATTATCCAAAATAATAGTCAATGTCAATTCTGAAATCATAATGTCACCACTCACTAGTCTTTAACGAGTACCTACATAAATATCTACAATTTTTGATTAATTCATTAATTACGATAAACTGGTTCCAAAAAGATCACATGAGAATGATTTTCGTAGAATAAAAAGTGAAGTAAAAAAATATGATGTTACCTACAAATACGGTTATCACTGGTACATTCATATTAGGAAGATCACCAAAAATGATGAATTGAAATGCGATACATTTCACTTATTTATAAATCATATTTGTTCATTTGTATATAATTACTATTAGGTACATATCAAGATATCATTCTTATCTTTTCTCGCGATGATTACGATTATTGTTCAACATTACCATATAGGAAGCCAAATATTCCTCACCATGGAAATGATGTGAAATCATTCTCTGGCCAAGAAAAATCCTCATTTCACTGTTGATTTCTTGAACCCAATGCATAAAGGTCGATAAAGGTTTCGTTTTGAAAATTCCGCAATGAATTGTTCATAATGTTTGTTTTTGAATATGAATTCTTTAATCGTTCGAGTCATTGTAGGAGGTAAATATCGCATCTGTCCGTGAGTTGGCTGACCTACATAATATGAGTCTAGATTTATTTTTTAATTTGATGAAATGTGACATTTCGAAGACCTGAAATTGCTGTTCTTAATGCTTCAAGGTATCACTTTTTTGTTATTGAAATTGGAGCAAACAGCTGCACACAACTGCAAGAGTCCATATACAGACAGTAGATCAGGATTTCAGGGGGTCGATTGTTCCAAAGTATTAACCAGTGCCATTCCCGAAGATCTTGGTGACATTGCTGTGAATATTTTTTTTTTACCTTATGAAAATAAGTATTTCAAAACATTTAAATCCAAAATTTGGTGAAAGGCTCTAGCAAGGTGAAGAAATAACGATTTAAGACAAGTTTTTCAATTTTTTTTTCAAAAACCGATATGGTATCATAAAAAGTAATTAGGCGTGACATCGAAAAATGTGATTTTTTGGTTAGGTGCGTAATCTCAGGTAATTTTCAATCAACTGAAGTGAGAGGGCCTTTCTTGATAAGGGTCAAAAATGGCCTTTGACCCAAATTCGATCCAGTGACCTAAAATGTTTCTTTCAATATAATCATCTGAAAAATATTTTAACCCCTCAACTCCCTCTCCTTCCGAAATTATCGCACCACCAATGTTGAAAATTGAACACGTAGGTAAGGTACATATGTACGTAATATCTCTGTGGAAAGCGAGTAAAGATTTTTGAAATTTTAACAGATTATAAGCCTTGACGGGTAGCATGTATGAAAATTTTCTGGAAATTTTCGATTCGCATTTTCCCAATTTTTTTTAACGTTGAAATTTTCCAAAAAAATTTCAATATTTGTAGAAAGGGGATGTCTTGGCTCGAGATTTTTTCAATAGTTCTGTCAAGTTGTCAGGCATTGCATATTTTTTTTATTCCAAAATTAGATGCAACGTGATAAAAATAAAAAAATAAAAAAACACGCATTTTTCACTACTTTTTCATAAATAACAAGAGAGGTATTCCAACTCAAAATGAATTTTTGAGCCGAAACAAAAATACATCGAAAACGCATCATAAAATAACCCCGTATCCAAAATTTTAGGTGCTGAAGTGCATTTCTAAAATTTTGGCGAATTATTGAAATTTCAAAATTACCTCATCGCGCTGCAAAATACACCGAGAAAAGGGTAAGGTAATAGATACATTAAAATTAGGTAAATTTGCTTCAAGACAAACTTAGGGGAATGAGTAATATTAAATTTTACCCTGCCAATTGGTTTTCAGTAATAAAAAAGACGATAAAACCAATTTGTAGGGTAAAATTTAATGTAGGTACTCATTCCCCTAAGTTCGTCTTAAAGCAAATTTACTTTAATATGTAGGTATCTATTACCTTAAATTTACCTTAAATTTTTCTCAGTGAATGAAAATTTGATCTAGTCAGCGGAAAAAGCTGAATACCCAATTTTTGACTTTCTTTTATTTTCCTTTCCTTTCCTTTCCTTCTCAAATCGATTGGAAGCGGTTTCAAAACGTTTCGGAGCCTCCAGGAAATTTTGGAATTTTCCAGCGCAGAGGAAAAGCACATAAAAATGGTCCATATGAACTTCAGCACCTTTAATCGATAACCCGTATTGGTAATGACTTATTTCATCAATTAAGTAGAGCACAATTTTCTAAAATTCGTAACTCCAAGTTAGGTAAACTCCATATTTTTTTCCAGAAAAAATTTTCAGCCAAAAAATAATAATTTCAACTCAAAAGTTTCGAATTTTGGAAAATTATGCTTAGGGTATATATCAAATTTCAGTTTTTTTCACTGATTAGTTCAAATCACCCCCCCCCCCCCCTCCAAAAAATTGTATTTTTTTGAAAATTTCAACATCATTAAAAAAAATATAAATTGTGAACCGAAAATCTTCAGAAAATTCTCATGTACCTACCTAGTACCTACCTACTACCCGTTAAGATGTATAATCTGCGAAAATTTCAAAATCTCTTATTCATTTGTGGGTGCGATAATTCCGGAAGGAAGGGAGTTGGGGGTCAACATTTTTTTGGATTGTTTTGTACTGATGGTAACATGTTGGATCACTTTCGACCAAATTTGGGTAAAGGGTCATTTTTGACAATTTTGACCTTATTAGGAAAGGCCTTTTAGTAAGTGATGATTGATGAATAGAGACTAGAGTATGATTTTTACCCCCAAAATTACCTTGAACTTGAAACGGGTTTTGAAAAATTCAAAAGGTTCTTAAAAGTAGCAAATATCTATGAATAGAAAAATTCCTTTTTTCAAGCCTGGAAAATTCTAAATTTTCCTGAGGACTCCGAATCGGCTTGAAACCACTTCCAATCAATTCAGGAAATCGAAAATATGGCGTGTATACCCATTACCCAATTTCAACTTGCTACCTCAATCGTAAGTTATTGGTGTATTTTTTAATTTTCTTTTAATATATTTGCTGGGAAAAATATGGATTTGACCTAGGGTATGAGGTAATTTTGAATTTTCAGAAATTCGTCAGCATTAGATTTTTAAATAGGTAAGAAGTTCTTTTTGAATGTAGTTTTGACACATATGACGTACATATTATATGTACCATGTACCTACATGGACAGACTGTATTTTCGTTTCGAGTCAAAATTTTACTGCCGGTTAAGATACCTCCCTTGTAAGCAGGTTGGTAGGTAGGTACATGTATTTATACATATAAATTATAAATCACATTTTTCGAGGTCAATTTTCCTTGGAGAGAGCCGAGAGAGGTGAACGCGGCATTTTGAGATCCGAAATTATATTCATTGTACCTATCAAATAACTTTTTGTAATAAAAATCAAAAAAGATTCATTTTTCTTACATTGCTTGAGCCTTTGTGTAGTTATTTAGAAATGAAGGTACCTATTTACTCAGCAAATTATTATTTTCAGTTTTTAGATATATCAAAAAACGCACTGTCAGAAATCAGTGAAAAAACGTTTTCAAAGTACGCTTCATTGCGTGGTTTGGTTATGCAAAGTGTAACCTCCAAAGACGGGCCAATACGAATTCAAGAGAACGCATTTAGCCCATTAAAGAAGTTGGAATTTTTAGATATGACGAAAACTGCAGTTACCTCTTCAAATTTGAAGTGGCCACCTACTCTGAAAAACTTGACAATCGCAGAGTGCAATTTTGAAAGCCTCAACATACTTAATTTAATTAATTTGGAAAATTTCAATGCATCCAATAATAAATTGAAAGAATTTCCAAATTTTGATGAATACGCTCCTTTGGTTTCAATAGATATACGGAGCAACCCGATCAATAACATTTCCACGAAACACATATCATTTTATTGTAATCTCAAGTTCTTTGGATTATCATATATAAATGACCCAAAAGAAGCTACCGATCCACAGCAGTACTGCAACTGCGCGAATTTGGTGTACTGGATGGATTTACATGGTATACTTCCTGGCTCTAGTGGGATGAACTGTAGTGATTTCAATGGTATGTACCTAGCTACCTACTACATTTGTATCTAATTCTAATCTACCAAGAACCTACTAGGATGCAAAATTTCACAAACTTTTTTCGAGTTTTGGTGGGGAGCACCTAGTGAAAAAATATGAAATAATTTCCAAAAGACGCGGTAAAAATTTGAGATTTTTAAAATGAATTTTTACACTTTCGTCTTCCCTCTTGAATAAGCTCAAAATTTCAAACTTTTGGGTTCATGTTTGTTTTTGAAATTATCCTACTTTATGGACTAATTAAACTCTAATTCCAGGGGTTCTAGGTAGCTGAAACTTTTCTAGAATGTTCCCTTCTCAAGGTTTACAACAAAATTAAAAAATTACAAATAAAAATAGATAAGTAAGTACGTATACCTATGAGTTTTTCATAAAATTTATTTTTTTGCCAAATTTTCTCGATGCAGAAACTCTGCCTCAATGCAGAGAATATTTGGTGCCAAGCTGTAAGGAAAGGCGACTATGTTTTCGTAGAACTCAACTGGACTTGACGATGGGTTCCCGGATTTTGATTATTGCTATTTTTATAATTTCAGTACTTCTTTTAATCGCTGTTGCTTTCGCAAAACCAGTGTACATGCCGAAAGTAGCAGGTTAGAGCTAAAAATGATATTCATGTTGTACAATACAATATAGTAGATACCTATGTAAGCTATCAGAAGAAATCGTTTTTGGAAAACAGCTTATCAAATTCATATCCCCACGAGACATGATTCTAAAAAATATATAGGTACGAAATTCATATTGTTATCATTTTCAGATATTCATCCGTTTGAGCACCATGATGCTTCAGAAGCTACAAATGTAGATGCAGAAGACGATGATGACTCATGAGTAATGAAATAGTTACCCATTGAATTTAATTGTGTGTAAAGAAGCAAAAAGGGCAATCAAATAACATTAAAAAATACACTCAAAGTCATTGTAGGTGAACAAGAACGAAATTAAAACCCAAAGTTACCAGTAGCCAGTCGGTATTCAAAATGCAATATAATTTGTTTTGAGTAATAATTTCCATTTGTATTATACAGGATCAGAAAATAAACTGTACCTGTACCTAATTCCATAGTCCATACAAGCTTATAATTTTCTCTACGTTGATATAAATGGAAAATGTTTGGCTAGGTAGGCTAATTTTGAAATAAAATACTGCGGCGAATTTTGGGATAAGTACTTACTAGCTCTTTTTTGGTACCTATCTATATAAGTTCTACTACTAGTTACATCCCTATCCAAGACTGATTGACTGAACTTTATTTTAAAAATTCATAAATGATCGAGATTTTCTTGCACTCTTGTCTTGCAGTCCTCTCCAGAGCTTTAATTTTGAAAAATTTGAAAATTTCTTATTTCCTGTACCATCCTCTACAGCTGAATTTCAGAAGAAATTTGTAATTTGAATCTATGCACTCCTGCCAGTCCTGCCTGTCGCCTGTCCCATCAGAATTATAAGAAAATGAAAATTTGAATTTTTTTCATGTTTTTTTTTTTTTAAATTCTGTAGTATCATCTAATAAGTAATAACGTACTAGTAAGTACCTATCTAATATCTATCTTCAGAATGGAATGTTGAATATTGATGTTTCAAAGTTGCTTCTTTCTTCTGTAAGCACCCTTTCAGGGTCTGATCCTAATTAATTTTATGCATAATAGTACATTAATTATCTTTAAATTTTATTATTGAAATAAAATTAAAATTGAAATTCGACTGAAGCGATCCTTACGATACATTTAAGAAACTCCAAGATGTTACACACCCTGTAATAAATTAACAAGGCCGGCTAAAGGTTGAAAGTTTTCCGATGTACTTGTAGCGTTGAAGTTGAAAGTTGAAAGTTATGTAAAGTGTGTAATAACGAAATTTTGATAAGAGCGTTCCCAATTAATAGATAATTATTACTTACTTACCTTGTATTTTGCAAAAGTTTAAATTTCACAATGAGGTTTCTCTCGATTTTTTTCATTTCCAATGCAATACATTCACAATAAAAAGGTACGTAATGGAATTTTTGACGAAAAAAACCACTTCTCATTTCACCGAGTATTTTAAATTTCACTTCTTCCTTACAGAAATTCAATACAATCATTCGAATTAATTGAAGACTCGAATTTGCATATTTTCGATGGATTCTGAAACCAAGACTTCAACTCGCGGAAAGGGACGTGGTCGAGGACGAGGCCGAAAAAAGGTATTCTTGGTAACATTTTTCTTGCTCATTTCGTATTGACCACATTCTTAATTGGGAGCGGCATGTGTATCTGCATCATTAGTTTTATTGACCTCTTATCAATGTACTTATTTTATACTTACAGGCCGCTGAAGCTGAAAATAAACCCCCGGAGACTCCTTCATTACCTGAAGAACGCAATGATCCCGAACCGGTTACTTGTAAGTTTGGCATTATATTTTTCATTGACATTTGCGATGAAGAATCTACTTATCCTGATGTTTATTATTTTTTAGTGGATATGGACGCAGATATCACTCAACTTGAAGCACCAACTTTTTCTACCATTAATAAAGGTCCCCCGGAACCAATGCTACGTTTAAATTGGGATCATAAGACTCATCTAATCGGTGAAAAAGTGATTAATCCTATGATACATTGTTGCGACAAATGCCATGCTCCGATTTTAATTTACGGTCGAATGGTATGTTTCCAAAATATATTATGCAAATAAATCATGTGAAATTTGGTTTCAACAATATCAAAATTTGCTCAGATTCCATGTAAGCATGTTTTTTGTTTATCCTGCGCCGAACGAGAAAGCAAAGTTTGCCCTCGATGTCAAGAAAAAATAGTTCGTATTGAGAAAACCGGTTTAGGTACCGTGTTTTTGTGTACTTTTGGAGGTTCAAGGTACGGAAGTACAGGTTGCAGGCGAACCTATCTTTCTCAGCGTGATTTACAGGTAAAAAAATTAATCATAATTTATTAAATAACGAAGTAGTCTTGAATTATCAGGATCATTCTTTCAGGCCCATATTAATCATCGGCATGTAACCGGTACATCTCAAAGTAAAGAGAACATCAGCGCGAATCAAGCAATCCCATCAGTAAAAACAACGTTAACATCGTCCAACCGTCTTAAAACAGTAGTATCGCATCACGCCGTGGCGAACGATCCCAGGGTCCACAATAACAGCTCGAGCGACTATTTTCATAAACTGCACTCTCCTGCGCATTCTACGCCGTCATCGCAACATCAATCGTCCAGACAACAGTCTCATCAGCATTCGTCTTTATCGTCGCATTCTCAAGATTCTTCTCAACAAGGGCATCATGCAATGCATCCGCATTCGAATCATTCATCTAGCCAGCTGCATTTACCTGTCTCCGGCTCGCAACCATTACTTCCTTCTGATTTCAGTAGTCCTCTACTGGTACCGAATTATCCTCCACCTTCTACTCATGGTGGAGCAGTAACTTCATCGTCGGCATTACGAAGTAATCTAATTACAGTGCAAATAAACGATTCGAATGTTGATTCTGTCACCTCTCTTGGTATTCCATTGGCTGCTGGATTCTCTCATCAGAACTTCTCACCTCAGTTTTCTCAAGGAACTTCTACTAGTATCCCATTCCCCGTTCCTCCTCCTGGCCAATTACCCAATATGGGACAGCTATCACAATCGCTTCAATTCTTCCCTAATAGCCCGGCAAATTATACGACTTCGACACAAAGACCGCCTTTAACATTTAGCCCTAGCCAACAAACGCAATCGATTATGAATCAATCTATCATGTCCAGCCGTGCGCCACCTATGGTGCCACCACCGAGAAGATCGCAATTTCCTAATGAACCAGTAATGCAGCCTTTTCCTGTACCGCCGCCTCATCGATGGCATCCACCGCCCAATCAAACCCATTTCTATTAATGTTGCGGATATTATTTTCAAGTTTAAAACAATTACGCTTTATTGTTTTCTGGTACTATTAGTATTATTTTTCATTTCATTTTTGCGTAAAATTCCTATTTTGTATTACATTTGTGTTCTTTGTTGATTATTTCCTACAGTTGGTAAGTTTTCTAATGAAAGACAATTTTTATAAATACCAATTCCTTGGTGGAATTCAATTTTTGGTTATACCATGCACGGTTTTGTTAAGTTTGTTCTAACGTGATGATGAGTAATCAACTAGATAGCGAATAAATCTATACTCAAGACTACGGTGTCTTTTCTTTATTAAGAAATCTACCTACGAGTAGAGATAGAAAGTAAAATAATTTCAATGTTTTAGAAATTTACTTATCAATAGGAGGAAAAAAAATCAAAATCATTCAACATGTTAAAATAAGCACATCTTATTAGTAATCGCTAACAAAGTTTCAATGAAATTCTTCATGGAACACATTTGTGACTTGTGAAAAAATTATCATCTTTTATTACTGTACAAAAAATCACAGTCAATTAAATTAATTTCTCTTTTTGGAAAGCTAGTAAAATACACATAGATAATACAAACTACAAACATTTCGTTTGAATTGCAATCAGGTAACAATTTTGGAATCTTACTTTAAAACATTTTGTACAGCTTTGAAATAAATTTCACTGCGAGTAAAAAAATCTGGTTCTTCGCAGATCGAGGCTTATCAAATTTTGAATTTAATTAGTACTACTCACACGTGGGCAAGTTGTGAAGGATGAATCAGCGTATAAGTGCTTCAATCGTGTGATTTTTGTTCATTTGAGATCAAAGGTTCAGTTTCATGAGATGCTACTGAAGACGAAGTTGTGTCGCTGGAATACGATGTGATGTCGGTTTTCTTCTTCGGAGAAGGTTGTAGACTTTTTTGAGGTATCACTGCTCCTACTACTCGCGGTCGGTCTGTTTTATTCAAATGTTCGCTTAGAGCTTTCAAGGCTTTTTGTCTAGAAAATAAATGAATTAGTTGAGATATCGTATGAGTGGAAAAATTGTATACTTAATGTAACTAACTTTCTTCGTTCTTTATCATGATTGACACCGGACGGGTCAACGGTTACACCAGTCAAGTCGCTAGAAGGGTCGATAAGAGTGACTCGTTTTTTACATATTCTTGATTTAACCAACAAATCATACACGGTGTTCGCTAGGACGCCAACGTAAGGTTGAATAATACTAGGAAAGAAACTGAAACATAAAAAATGATACGATGAGTACACAATAATGGTATAAATTTATTCACGTCGAATCTAAATATACCTGGCGAAATTGAACGAATCCGACATATCTCCAATCGTACCACTAGAATGCCTTTGATAAAACCTCAAATAAATCCAACTAACGTACACACCGAATGACATCATGACGATATTACTACTCTGCGAAATTCCCACCAGCCAGAATATGAAGGAAAAAAATAAAACCATCAATGGCATATTTCTGTTGGTGATTCGTCCCAAGGGTGTTTTCACTATCAAAATATCTGGCATTATTTGCTTCACAGCTACGGTAACTCCAGCAACGTAACCCGATAATCCATGAATATGTACATCGAATAAGTAATAAGGTGAAGAAGTACACATGAAAGCGAATAAGTAGAATATAGAAGTAAATAAGGCTACTCCTAGATTAACAACGACGAAAAAACTCATTATTTCGGCCGGACCCCACAGTGGCTCGATGACTTTGCCACAAAGACCGATCATTACGATATCGATTAAGACATTCCAAAAATGTAGTTCTAAGAAGCAAAATGTAAATGCAGACCATACTCGGAAATGCGGCGGTATAATGTATCCCGGAGTAACACTTATAACATCGACAGCAGTTTCGAAAAATGAAAATGAATAACTAATAAACACGATTAACCAAATGCATTTCACTGTGTTACTGGTGCTTTTGAATAACGCACCAATTTGTTGTTTTATATAGATTAAATTCTTCACTATTTTACCCGTCGCCATTTAATCGATCTTCCAGTTATTAAATCAAGGCTAAACTTAATAAATAAATCATTTTCATTAAAAAATTATTAGGTTCAATCACAAAATTCCATTGAAAATTGAAAAATCTAATTTACAAAAAATTTTTATCAATAATTATCAATGTTTTGACTCATTGACTGAAAGCACACTCTGTTGGTCTGTTTGAAAACTATTTTGGTAAGTATTCACTTTTCAAATATACCGCTTTTTTTTAGAGCAATCATAGTTGAGTATTTATGAAAATCAACCAATTAGAGAAGAGGGTTTTTAGTGCTGCTCTCTGTATTTAATTTAACTCAATATCTGTCCATGATCTACTTTAGCCTGGCCTTGGAAAGTTTTTCCTCACAAACTCAAATTATGTATTTTGAAAACTTCAAAAATTCTTCAAAGTTTAATTCAAATCTCTAATTCAGAACTTCGTTATCGGTTCTGTATTTCATTTTAATTTCGAACCCGTTATTTTTAATCCATTTTCGAATAATAATAATTGATGATTGTAGTTCATTGCAGTCGAGGGCGGAATACTAATTTTTCGAAAGTGCTTCTAATAATGCTTTTATATGAAAATTTATTGCCTTATCACTTTTCCAAATATTTTATTTTTTGACGCTGTTTTCTAAAATTCGCCAAATTTTCGTAAATTTTTTTCCCATCTGTCGCGAATTTGATACATTTTAATAGTTTATATGGCGAAAGAGAGCACAGCTGCAATTTTAGAAGTGAATACCGACAGTATCATTTCATCCGAAAAAGAGGTAATTGAAAATCTCCAAACCCATCCAGAAGAAAATTCAAATTCCGGATATCATGATGTACGTATTTTAAATCTGTTCTTCATCAACTTTTCTATTAATTGTCGTTTCAATTATATAATATTTACTCTAGAACGTCATCCCAAGTGAAAGTTTCAAACTTTACGCAGAAGAGGAAAATCTCGACGGTTTGGTGCTTGATTTGAAAGTTGTCGTTGATAGTCCCCAAAGACATGTGGAATCATTCGAAACATATATTTCATATCGTATTTCTGTCAAGGTAGGTATCTGAAAAATTTTATTCGAAAATCTGTTCTGCTTATTTAAATGAATTATGTTCGCAGACTTCAAGACCAGAGTACTCTGAGACAGAATACGTAGTTCGTAGAAGATATAATGATTTTTTATGGCTTCGAAACAAACTCGTCGAAACGTATCCTACGCGTTTGATTCCAGTGAGTAACTTTGAAATAATTCAAAAACTATATCAACTAAATTAAGAGCTATGTTCAATCCGTTCTTGCAGGCTTTGCCAAATAAACATTCTTTGTTGGGTCACCTGGATCGATACGCCAAAGATTTCATTATGTTTCGTATGATGATGTTGAACAGATACTTGAATCGTTTAGTGAAACATCCCATTCTCAGTTACAGTGAACATCTCAGAGTTTTCTTAACGGCTAGTTCAACGGTACGTTTACTTTCTTTCAATAGTTCTTCACGCTCGAAAAATTTAACTCTTTTTTTAATTTTAGGAATTATCTTCCTACCAGAAAAGCACTGGCTCAGGGTTATTGACTAAAGTTTCCGGCGGTATTTATAACATAACGATGATGTGTACCACTAAAGAAAAGTCTTTAGAATTCGAAGAAGTTAAGAAATACCTTGCAACCTTGGCCGAAAAACTGCTATCGTTCGAAAAAGTAATATGTAGGATATACAAGGAACGACGAGGTAATTTATTTCAATCTTTTAAGCCCTGAGTAAACATATCAATACCGCACATGCACAGCTGTATTATTTGTAAACATATGTTCACGTGCAACATTGAACGCAATCGAATTGTTTTTATGTTCTAGAATTAACAAAAGGAACGATCCAGTTGGGTTTAGATTTCGAAAAATGGGCTAGTACAGAGGTCAATTTGTCACCATTGTTGTTATCAGTTGGACAAGCTCTTAGTGATGTTAGTACCGTACACGATACGTTACTGGTTAATTCTTTGGAATATGTTGCTTTACTGGTTAGTGATGGTCCTTTTTTCGAACAAGCTATGCCAATATTTTTCTAAATTTATCGTATATTTTTTTATTTCTCTTTTAGCCAGTAAGAGAGTATTTGCTGTACGCAGATAGCGTCAAAGAAGCTCTTCTCAGACGTGATACTGTTCAAGTCCAGTATGAATCTTCTATCGAAGAGATTCACAGAAAAAAGAATGATCAGGTGGATTAAAATATTTTATCATCTTGATATAGAAGCGTGTTCCGAAAAAGTAACTAATAAATTCGTATATCCTCAGATGTCAAATAATGACGGCGACAGGCGATTTTCAATTTGGAGAAATAATGATAAAGACGAAAAATTCGATTCTTCCGAAACATCTTCAAAACTTATAACGACAGTAGAAGTAAGTTCACTTCGGGTCATTCAGTTCGGTCACTTTTTGCCTCTGGTCCATTGATTTCGCTCAATTTTTTTTTAATTTGTGGCATCGTACAACTCAAGAAACGACCGCTATGTTATATCGCGCCTCTTCTCAGGCCCATGCAGAGAAAATTGGGACCCCAGGAGAAAAGTGTACAGGCATCGGACCGTGGTTACTTTAAAGTAACTTGGTTACTTTTTTCAAGCTCGGTTACTTTTAGTTACTTTTTTGACTAAAAGTTACTTTTAGTTACTTTTTTGACTAAAAGTTACTTTTAGTTACTTTTTTGACCAAAAGTTACTTTTTTCGCTCAACTCGCCAAAAAAAAAATGGCAAAACGAAATCATAAAATTTACATGCAAAATGTCTTTTTTGAACATACAAAATTAAATTTTTCAAATCTTCGCCCTCGCTTCGCTCGGGCATGAACAAAATCACAGTTCAATGAATTATTTGAGGCAATTATACGAAAAAAAATGGTTTCCAATGCCTGTTTTAGGCATTGAAAATCCAATTTTTTCGAAGTTTCGCCCTCGCTTTGCTCGGGCATGAACAAAGTCACGATTAAATAAATTATACATGGCAATTTTGTACTCTCCAAAGACAGATTTTGACGCCTACTGCTTAGATTTCTTATTATTTTGAAGTTTTGAGGCCAAAATAATTGGCATGGAAGTAAACTTAGAACTTTCCAAAAATTTATGAAAGTTCCATGAAAGTTCTGACTCACCCCATGAGAAATTCCTCCACGCCACTGATAAAACTCATTCTTAGATGAATTTTTTTTCTCTCTCTTCGGTAGTAAAATTACAGAGAAAAAACAAGTTTGAAAAAAAATGGGGAGGAGGGGGTATTAATAATTTTTTAAAGGCGAAAAATTGAAAAATTGTCTACTTTTTCACGAAAAATTGGTTACTTTTTCACAAAAAATTGGTTACTTTTTTCAGAAAAAAGGTTACTAAAGTTACTATTTTTTTTCGAAATTTCGGTCCGATGCCTGAGTGTACAAATGTACAAGCTCATTATTTTGAACGTCGATGTACGACTTATTTAGGAAAATTTTTGTTTGTTTTAAGGGCCCTCACAGAGTAAACAGACAAAATTTTTCTCCTTTTTTAACCGTAACAGACTCTAGCGGGCCTCTAAGAAACTCGGGCCCGGAGGAACCCCCCTCCCCCTCTCCAGACGCGTGTGAGAAGGTTTCTCTTTTTCACTTGTTTGATTCATGTCAATAGTTCTCAAATTTTTAGTCGTATCTAAGCGCATTCAGATTAAATTCAAAAGTATCCGAAGTTTTCAGAGTTCAATTTTTTCAGAAATAGCTTAACTTTTGATTGGAGTTAAATGCCTTTTGGGTTTGATTAAAAAATGTAAAATTTTTACGTGAATTTATGACTTTTAATTTTCATTTAAGGACATTGCAATCCTGACACGAGGCCATAGAGATCTTCAAGTTTGGTCAAAATTCCAAAATAGTTCGATTTTTGGACTTGGCATTATTTAAAACATAATAACAAACGACATGTTATTTAAAATTATGGATTTAATTCGTGTCCCTCTAAAAAGGAAGGAGGATCAAATCCAAAAAATTATTTGATATTTGAACTTAGCTCCTCAAAAAACGTAAAAAAGGATGAGTAAGTATGTCACGTTTAATTTTCAATTCTTTTGAAATTTTCACCAAAATTTTGGGGTTCCGGGACCCTCCTGTTTCCAGGGTGTCAGACATTTCAAAATGAAAATCGCCGGTAATAACTAATCCTGAAAAGATGTATGCACCGTATTTTTACAGATTTTTTACCCTTCTCCTCTGTCCTCTCGACTTCAAAATCCAACTATTCAAAAAAAAATTGAAAAATGTGTTTTAATATGAGTGTTTCTATCCAAAAATATTATGAACGTCCATTTTTAATTTTTATCCCACTTTTCCATTATTTTAAGAGAAATTTTTCCATTTTTTTTGTTTTTTACTAAATAAGTACCTACATTATAAAAAATCTTGAAAATGTGATATTTTTCAAGGGTTAATGAAAAATGAATGCGGAATTGCCAATGGTATTTTTAGGTAAAAACATCCATAGTGAAATTATTTTCAAAAAGTTTAAAATTTCCCCAAATTTTTTGAACATTGTAAGGGGAGAATACGGGTGGAGTCAGAGAAGTGAAATTGTCATAAAGTCATTTTGAATTCTAGACACAACTTTCTAGATACCTCCTCTTTAATTTTCGAAAAAAGTGCAAAATGATCTCCCCTATTGGTGCAATTCCCGAAAGTGAGAAAGAAGAATGCCCTCTCTCCCATTTTTAAGGATCATGGAAAAAATTTTGGCGATTTTTTGAGTTGTGCGATGGTCAAAACACCCAAGGCAAAATGGAAAGACTTTCATACAATAAAAAAATTTGCAAATTGGACCAACTAATTTAAATATTCATTTGTGCAGAATAATCACGATAAATTGCAAATTGCCAACGAAGACCTGAGATCAGACCTGGAAAGATGGAATATCGAAAAAAAACACGATATGAAATGTATCCTGTTGGCGTTGAGTGAACATTACATCCAGTATTATCAAAAAGTATTACATCATCTTATCGTAATTAATTTCAATCAATTAAAAAGAAATCAAAATTTATATTCACATTCGATTATTTCCAGAGCTTAGCAATCTGGGAAGACAGTTTGAAGAAAATCAACGTGCCATCAAACAAAAAGCTGTAATCAAAAATACGACTGCCTTTTGTTACCTTGGTCAATTGTTCTGTTACCTCTATCATTACGTATTTTTCCAATCTTCATTTTCCATAATTTTTACATTTTTATTTTTAATAGTATATTTTTTAATTTCCTATTTCATACCAAATAAACAATTTTGTGATCGCACATATTATACATATTTTCTAAGTTATCTTAGTAAAAATTACACTCCTTTAGCCTTTTTAGCTTTATACGCTTAAAAATGCTGTAAAAGATAATCGTTCCATTAAGTATCATAATCAAAGTTTTTATATAATTTTAAAACTCGAGAATACCCACGTTACGGATGTATTACGGATATTTATTTTGAAGACTGTATTAATGACCTTTTTTTTTTCTTGTTATGTATTTCATTTAAATGCTGATATGATATTATATTGTAGTATTATTTAAGATATTATACTCTTTTATAAACGTTACTTAGTCATCTATAAAATACGAGTATACAAGACATTAAAAAAAATCAAATTCAAGCAGCTTGTAAGTACTTATTTTATCCAAATACAATAGATCTCATATTATATTGTTTTTTCCATCAACTGCTACACATAATTCTATTCTTTGTCTAGATACGTATATATTTTACCTAATTAATTTTTAAATTATTGAAAAAAAAATTACACAATCCGTAACTTTAAAATGAACTTGAATCGGTTTGGTGACCATGCGATAATTGATGGTAAAAATTAGGTAGTCTCTTATTACGGTCTAGTAAATAATCTATGATGTAAGGCACAAATACATATGTTGAAAATTTTAGAAAATAGAAAACATCATTTTAATTCGAATAAATTATTTTGGTAAATATTCGCTGACAAAAATGGAATACATTAGAATATTTTGGTTCGTGTATCGAAAATATTTCTAAAGCCAGTGACATTAGGTAATCTCTAGGTAATAATTTGCTATTTTCTTACGATTCTAGGTTCTCAGAATACGAAACCGTGCCCAACAGGTGAAAAAATCGGCGAAATTATAATTTCTTTAGAAAGATGAGGTAACGCGTTACTTCATCTTTTAGCTAATGGGTTAGAAAAATAAAGATTTCGAAAGTTTGCCACCAATTGTTAATGGAAAAACAATGAAACCGGCGATAAACCGGCGATAGATATCTTTACGTGTCACTTTTAACGCGCAGTTTGAGTATTAATTTATTCTATAACAATCCATCTCGATTGTTTCGATTTGTTCTTTAGGTACAGTTGAACTTTGTAAACCAGGCGCCTGTCTAACCTTGAACTTGAACTGAAAAATTTCGGTAACGTAATAAACTGGCACGTTGCAGATGCTTGATATGCAAAAATTTTTCTACGAATTTCCATCGTACGAACGAATCTGCCAGCTAGGAATTCATTGACCGTGTACCTTGCATTAAAGACTAGACCATTGGTGGGATAGGAGAGGAATTCCCTCGGTTTGAACCGGTGTTTAAGCATCCGAGTAATGTAAACTTGGATCAGTGTAGAATTTTGTTTAGTGAAAGTATGTTCAACTTATCCGTTTGCAGTTTCATTTACGAGTCGAGAATAATCAGTTCATTCCTCTCATTACATAATAGATGTATATTTGTTATTCATTAAGCGGGCATGCCATATTTCCTGGAGCGTATGTGTCGCCGATAAAAATTTCGTTTGCCCAAAACTTCCCATCGAGAGGTTTTCATTTCGCGATTTTTGTCCGGGAAAATCATTAATTCGATGTGCGGTACCGATACGGTAGTGCTCCGGTGTCATGTTTAAAATCATTTCAAGTTCGAGTTGAAATTATCTCGAAGGGTTACCTATTTTCGACAAAATGTTGCTATCGTCGTTGAAAATTTGTAGAACTGTGCTGTGGTCGTGGTTTTATTTAATTTTTTTAATATACGGTGCTAATTCGTCGAATCAAACCGAAGGTAAGATATATGTACCTATTTCAAATCTAGGTGGTATAAATTTTTCCATCTCTAAAGAGGATATTTTTTCAAGATGATCAACTTCGCTGTTACGTGCTCCCTTAAACTAATTCAACCTATTTTTGTAAATATGGGCATCGTTATGAGTTGCGGCACTACAATTGACAAAAAATTGTTATGAGATAAACATTATAGGCATTTTACGTAATCGTTGGCATAATTATCATTCTATTGACCTGTTTAAAGCTATGTTGTTGTCAAGATATAAACTTTCCTTGCTACTAAATTTAGTTAATTACTAATACCACCATCAAATTTTTTCTCGGTAACAATGTGTACAGATTCGGACCATCACCCGGCGACTTTATTGGGTCAAAGAGCAGCCCAATTGATTAAAAGTCGTTTGCTTCGCAGACAAGAAAGGATTCAATTACGATCTCGAGAAGTATGCTACGGTGAGTTTTTCATTTTTTTTTTTTTTTTGAAAAAAATTACCTAGAATTTATTTATTTGCTGGAAATGGTTAGTATATCAATAGATACCAAAACCTATGTGTAGTTTTCCTTGAAAATTTTTCATACCTATTTATTTAATGCATGATTTAAGGTTCTTACAAGGGAGGTATCCCAACTTAAAGTAAAATTTTGAGCCCAAAGAAAAAAAAATTGAAAGTACATCATAACGTTCTCGATTTTTGGGGAATTTTTGATATTTCAAAATCACCTCCACCCTGCGAAATATGAAAATTTGATCTAATCAACAAAAAAACTGAAATTTGGTGTATACCCTATTTTCAACCTCCTGAATCGATTGGAAGGGGTTTTAAGACGTTTCTGAGCAATCAGAAAATTTTGGAATTTTCCAGCACTGCGATAATCCACGATTATAAGTGAAGTGCATATGGGCCATTTTTATGGGGTTTTCTCCAGTGCTAGAAAATTTCAAAATTTTTTGATTGCTCCGAAACGTCTCGAAACCGCTTCCAATCGATTCGGGAGGTCGAAAATGGGATATATACCAAATTTAAGTTTTTTTCGTTGATTAGATCTTTTCATATTTTGCAGGTGGAAGGAAATTTTGAAATTTTAAAAATTCCCCAAAATTCGAGAAATGAACTTCAGCACCTGAAATTTTGGATACGGGATTCTGTTATGATTATATGATTTACTTTCGATTTTTTTTGGTTTGGACTCAAAATTTTACTTTGAGTTAGGATATCTCCCTTTTTAGTGAATTAAGGTAAAGGTAGGTGGTATTTCCAAGAAATTAGGTAATTGGTTCTTCTACCTCAGAGTCCTCAGATGCCTTTAAATCCAAAAAAAAAGTCCATAAATTCTTCTTCAATTGTCATTACTTATTACTTAATTTTTGCAAATGATTATGACTACAATATTAGGTATTATCGAGAAAATATTTAGTAGGTACCTAATCATAAATTTTTTAAAACAAAAATTTAGATTATGGATGCATAAATATGCACATGTGAATTCGCATGACTAGCAGCATGAATCGGCACGCGTCTGCGTCTTTCTATCTGAATTAGGTACAGCATGTTTTTTTTAAACACGTTTCAACCAGTCTGGTGCATGGCATTGTAATTTTAAAACGAATGCGGACCAGATGAATGTGAAAGTAATCGAGGTTCTATGGAAAAATTTGCATTTTTCACGTGATCAGAATGTATATAGGTGTTAAGCATTTAATTACGTATTTATGATTCAATAATAATTATATTTGTTGTTCGGATATTTTAGTAGGTACAAGAGAATAGCACTATTTTATAATAAATTATAAATTTATCGCCTACCTACATTTTTCAATGTGTCGTTAGCAGATATGAGTCACATCACGTGCGAGCAAGTGAGTGGATGACTATTATAACGACATGATCAAGGATATAGTTTGTGCTAAATAAACTCAGAAGAGTCTCGTGAAAAACCAAGTATAATTTTTTTTTACTTTTTGGCTTGTTATAGTCCTAAAGAAGAGAATTCTTCAGAACAGTTTCGAAGTTGATGTTATACCTACAAAATTGTTCGTGTCAATTTTTTGCCAGAGTATTCAAACGATCAGAAATGAAAGAATTAAGTATATTTCAAATCAAAAATAAACGTTTGAAGTTTCCTTAGAGAGGCGCACAAAAGAGCCAACATATGTAGGCATGTGAGAAAAATTTCAAACTAAGCATGAAAGGTATTTCAGTAAGAATCTGTGAAAAATAAAAAAATAATGTGAAAATCTGCAAAATTTTTGAAAAATACTAAGTAACCTCGTCCCTGTTTCCAAATCATTTTGCTCAAAAGTAGCCCACCCCAAAAAATTGACCTTCACTAGAAATATATTTGACTCGTAACAAAATTAAACTGTGAAAAATTGGAAAATATTCTTCTGAATAGTGGTTTCAAACATTTCCAACTTTTGGAACCACTTTCCTCCTGAAGGAGAACTTAAGGGCCATGATTCATTCGAAATAAATCAATTTAGCAAATTAGTCGTTTGAAATTATTTTAGCGGGGAAAAAATTGAAAGGAGAAATTTTGTGAAATATTAATCAACTTTGGAGTTGTTTTAGAAATTTACAGTGTTGAAGCTTGGAGCCGGTGAGAAAAGAGTGCACTGGTACCTACCTACTACTTAGTACTTACCTACGTGATTACATTTTCAGCCTCCTTTTTTCCTTGAAAAATTCAATGCAAATTTTCAACCATCCTTCCCTTTCCACCAATCCACTATATATTGAGAACATCAAAAATCTTTCTTATTTTTTAAAAAATTTCTTTTGAAATTTGAAATTTTTCATATTTTTAAAATATTGAAAATTCACAAAACTTCAATTGTAAGTTTTATCTACTTTCTCAATTTATTGATTTTCTTCGAAAAAATTATAATTTTTTGAAAGTTCGATTTTTTAGATTTATTTTGTTAATTTCATAACTTTTTGGAGTTGGTTAAAGTTTAGGTACCTACCTATAAGAAGTTCCAAGAGGCCTTACAGCAGTATTTTCAAAAAATTCGAGCCAGCCCTTTCTCATCAGCCTTATGGGACTACAAAATTGTAACTATGATGTTACAAGGGTGAGATCGGGATAATTTTTTAATATTCTGCCAGACTGACAAAAACGTATTCAAATTTTTAATCATTTTTCAAATCAAAGAAAATTTGAAATTGTTCCAATTTTTTTTCAAATCTAACAAAATTCTGCCATAAGTTATTCAAATTGCCCATATTAATTCAATATTTTGACAAAAATATCATAAAGTCACGGAAAGTGCTTTATTTTTTACCTTTATGCCATTATTCAAGAGTACTTGAAAAGTCACATTGTAGTATTCCCTGTTAAAAATTGTTATAAATTATTTTTGATCAATTTTTTCTTGAAATGCCTAGATATGTAGTCTTAATTTATGGAGGTACTTATTTACTTAAATAAATCACAGTTTTCACCCCCCCCCCGTCTATCCTGTTTTTCTTTAAGAATCGGAGAAATCTTGAAGTATTGGTCCAGGTGATTTTTTTGGTGATATATCTATGGAGAGCATTTTTCTAAAAAATCTACCTATTTTAAAAGAGATGAAAAATTATTAGGTGGGTATTTCTACATACCCTTGAATAAAAGGACGAAGATAAAAATAAGGGGCAAAAAGAAATTTTTGAGTAAAAAATATTCGCACATCAATATCATTCATGATATTGGAAATTTTTCAATTTTTTCCTTCATTTTTCTTCATTTTTTGAATAAAGTTGAATTTTAAAAATAATTGGGCAGGTGTAAGAGTTGAGTCAGGAAGTGAAATCTTTACTAGATCTCTTTGCGGTCGTGTTCCAGACAAAACTTTTTGATTATGAAAGCTTCTTTCTTTTCAATTTTTGGAAAAAGGTGCAAAACTATGAAATCTGGGCATGACCACAAAAAGATCTAGTAAACATTTCACTTCCTGACTCAACTCTTACACCTGTCCAATTATTTTCAAAATTATACTTCATTCAAAAAATAAAGAAAAATGAAGAAAAAAATTGCAAAAAATTTTCCAAACATATCGTGATACTTATCTGTTACCTATTTGAAGATTTTTTTGCCTAAAAATTCCTTTGGTCCCTTATTTTTATCTTCATTCTTTTTTTCAAGGATATGTAGAAATAATAATTTTTTATCTCCTGTAAAAAATCGATTTTTTTGAAAAATTCTTTCTCTGATCTGATGAGTACTCTGGGCGCCTATTAAAAAAAAAAAACCTTTACATAGCTAATAAAACCCTAGTGACCCCATTCCATTTCCCATATGTGCATAAATACAGCGTTGTATAAGTAATTGAATGATAACCATGAATCTAGAAAAACTAATAAATATGTATGCACATATGACAAGTAGGTACATCACTATTACACGATTTTCATGGTTTGTGGAGCTGGGATACTTCTGCTTAGACTTACTCCTACCAAGAAATAACCAATAGGTATGTTATAAGTATAATTTCTTCTTGGCATTGATATCTATATTTATTGAGTAATTACAGTAATACTTTCGTGGTTATACACCTATGTAGGTATAGGTACCTAAAAATATGTATTAGGTACCTATTTATATGGTTTTGGGTAGCTCACAAGTCACAAAATTTATCGACATCAAATTGATTAATTTTTTTGAAGCATATTGTGTTGACCTTAATTTTAATATATTTTCAGTGGAAGATTTTGAATTAAATTAACACGTAAATAACTATATTACATACTTATTACAGTCACGTATGAAATCATGAAAACTAGGCCAAAGGAATAAACCTTGTAATTTTTCACCAGTTATAAATTCACCTATAGAAGGGAACATAGGTATTTACTTATTTCCACCATATCACAAAAATTGAAAAAAAATTACCTACTTATTTGCCATTTCTGATCTACGTAATATCTATGTATTACCTATCTACGTTTTAGGAGTATTAATTATGAGTAATTGAATACGAATACGATAAGTAATTATTAGAGTTACATACCAAAAATGAATGATAATTAAGATATCAACCAATTATACTTTAAGTACCTACCTAATAACCTATCTACGAATAATAATTGTTTTATTGCGAGTTAAAAGGATGCTAAAATTTTTAAGAATCATTTTAAATAAGTAGACATTTTGTCATCATTTTTTGGTAACTTAATTATCTATGTATTCGAATGAAAAATAATCATACTTTTTGCAAATGTCTAAATTTTGTCATAGATAATACCTAATTAAGTATCAATGAAATTAAATTTTCCTAAATATTATTGGGGACATGTCGAGTATAGAGTAGTACCTAATACCTATATGTTTTTTTAAAACGTAATCTAATCTATGCCTCGTAATAGGATAGGTAAGTATACAAATAATAGACCTAATTTGAGATCTACTAGGTAGTGATTTTTAGAAGGAAAACATGGTTTAATTATCAAAGTGTTGAATCTTCATTTTGAGAATAATAATTATCAACTCATTCAATATTCTTTGCTCCTATTAATCGTATAATTTCAGTTATTTTATAAAATTGAACTGATAAAAATTAGATACTAATAAAAAATATAAATAAGTAGATAGGTAGGTATAATAATTATAACTATTGTTATTTTCTGATCTGAATGCATAATCAGACTAAATATTTTCTTTTTGAAATGTACACTTGCCTACTTACTTACCCGTCCTATATTCATCCACTGCACTGCATTGGTTAAAAATTTAAGGAAATCATCCATAAAATATTACCATCATTGCATTTAAGTACTTAAAACCACACACTTAATTAATAACCGAGCAATTATTACGATAAAATTGTAATCAATCACCGCAGGTATTACATTATTATGAAATTTGGTAAATATTTTCACTCATTTCCTATATGATGTTTAATGACTACCGGTGTGTGATGTGTCTGGGTACTAACTTTCTTTCATTATTTTTGAATTGATGTAATTTCTTGAGTTGTGATTGTCGTAATTCAAAGCATAATATAGGTTCTGGTACTTGCGAATACAAATACTTCCTACTGTGTTTTATTTGCAGATTTTTTTTTATTGATAAATACGTTTTTTAATAGGATAATTCAGGTACCTATCTATCTACGTATGTAGATAAGTAAGTAATAGAGTGAAGCTAAAAAAAAACTCGAATAATGACCAAAATTGGTGCGATACTACCTAGTTAATTTTTAATGAGAGACTTTCTGGAAAAAATTCATATTCCTTAGTCACTGAAAGGTGAAGCTAGAGATTCCCAAAATGAAATTGTCACTTATTTCCTCTCGCTCTCAGTAACCCTCTTTCCTTTCCACCCAACCTGAAAAAGTGTAATTTGAGTTTTCTTATTTCCCTGAACTATTGTGAAATTGAATACACTTATGACCCTTTTACGGCGGGAGGAAGTTTGAAGGTTTTAAATTTAAATTGCAAATGTGAATTTTTTTCTTGATTTTTATCAAGTTCAAATCGCTCAATCACTTCAAAATTGAGTAAAACAATATTGGTTGCCACTTGCTAGTAATAAATTTTGATGAAAATTTTCAAAAAAATTTCATGGCAGTGCTACCAATTACATTACAACATTTAAATTACTCATTCAATGGCCAGCCTGCATAAAGGCTAGACCAAAAAATTCTTTGATCGAAAAAAATTAATTTTGAGGAATTAAAATTTTTAGTTTATAATATAAGAAGGTATTTATTATTATTAGGTACTTGAAATTAAAAATTAAAAAATTGAAATTTGAAATTTAAAATGTGATAGGAACCGACGTAAAATTAAAAAATTCATAAATACCATTGAAAATTTGATAGATAAATACCCCAGTAGGTATTTGAAATTTAAAAATTTTCAATTTGATGCCTAATATTTGAAATTTAAACACCTATCTATCAAGACCGAAACTTTTGAAATTCAAAATTTTATATTTGATACCTTCAATAATTTTTTGCCACTTTTTTTGCAGTGCTGCCAACAGAAAATTTATAAAAATGTGTTCAGCTCTAATTAAATTGGTAGGTAGAAAAGCTCTGAATTTTTTAAAATTTCACCATTTGTTTTTAATGAACAAATACTTGAGCAATTTGAATTTGAAAAAAAATCAAGAAAAAATGCTCGTTTTTGCGAAATGTACTACCTATTTAAAAAAAAAGTGGAGGGAGGAAATTAAAATTATTAAGTTGATGGTTTTACTCAAAATTTCTAAACCCCATATGAAAAAAGAAACTGGTTAGGTACGTTTTGAGAACCAAATTTACTTCATACCATGGCAAGGGCTAAATTTTTCAAGGAACCTTCGATTTAAAAATAAAATTTTCCTCACCAATTTTTTTCTGAGTCCATTTTTTTCGCTTTACCCTGATATGCAGAAATGTTGAATAACAAATTTAAAATTAATTTTACAATTTTTATTTCATCAGATATGGTTGGTTGTTTTCCAATGCCTCGATCTCAAATTTCTCCGCTGAAGAAACCTCCACAACCTCCCGAAGCTGTAGACACTAAATTTATACTTTTAACAAGAAATTCTATTTTAACTAACACCAGTGATTTTCTAAAATATGGCGATCAGCAGAGATCATTGATTGATGCGAACCTTGACAATGCTTTGCCAATAAAATTGATTGTTCATGGTTTTAAAGGAAGTGGACAAGACAGAGGAGCTGTTGAAATAGCTACTTCTCTTCTAGATGTGGTAAGTTTCAGAGTAAAATATTTACCTGTGTGAATTATGCATGCACAAAAGTATTAAACATTATCTTCGAAAGGCAGTACCAAAAGGGGGAAGGAGCAGAGAGACAACTTGCCCGTTCCCTATATTTTGTGAATTTGTATTTTTAATCGAAAAAATTAGATTTGAGTCAAAAATTCTTCGAAGGTGATGTCAAAATTTTTTTATCATTCGAATTTTAATGCTATGAGGAAGGTGAAAAGAAACCAACAAAATTCACTTTTTAAAATTATTTTTTCTTCCGAGTGAAGTGCCATAATTTTAAGCTTGAAAATTCAAAATTATAAATTTTCAATGGCTGAAAAAACCTTACAAAGTTTTGAAAAATTGCAATTCAAAATTTATTTCATATTTTGGAATTACCTACATTGCCTGAGTACCTATTTATACGAAATAGGCATTAGCTAAATATTTTTATGCAATACTTTTGTAAATAATTGGTTAATTTTATTATCAATAATAGGTAAATACCTACGTAGCCACACACATTTTGCTATTTTGTTTATCTCCATGCTGACTTATAGTTTTATCCATTCTATGGAATAGAAACATTTAATTAGGTAACATGATAACCTTGAACCTTCTCATATGCCCGCACTTGTTTATATGGAATTATGAAAGAACTCGTTGAGTGAACAGTAACCCACCAAATGAAAACGAACATAGAAATATCACATGTTGAAATTGGTGCCTACCTAATTTTCAACAGGTGTAAATTTCATATTTCAGGAAAATGCCAACATAGTGTTGGTAGATTGGCATAAAGGGGCTGCAGGTCCTTCTTATATTTCTGCTGCTGCAAATACTCAACTAGTTGGAAGACAGTTAGCTTTATTGATTATGGAATTGTTATCCCATGGAGCTGATCCCTCGCGAATGCACATCATTGGGTTTAGCCTTGGGGCTCATATTGCAGGTTATGCCGGACGAGCTGTGCAAAAAGTTCGAGTAAAGATTGGAAGAATAACAGGTAGTTGAGAACGAACTGATGAAATGATGATGGTAATAAATATAAATTACCAAATAATTAATTTCTTGAGTCTGAATTCGATCGTTTAGGATTAGATCCAGCCTCTCCTCTATTTAGAGAATTACTTTCATCATCGTTGTCTCCTCTGAATAAAAATGATGCCAAGTTTGTCGATATAATTCATACTGACGGAGCTCGTTTTCTAACTGAGGGACTTGGTATATTTAAACCGATTGGTCATGTGGATTATTTCCCCAATGGAGGATTTGATCAGCCTGGCTGCAATCATGTTAGAGGAGCTGTTTTAGTGAGTCATCTTGGTACGTTTTCATAATTAATAAGAAAATGATAAATCGTCTTAAAAATAAGTACATAGGTTCTAATTTAAATAGTTTTTTTAATTTTTGATCACAAAAATTGTCAAAATAAATCTCTCAAGTACACCTAGGCTCTTCTATACTATGAAACATAAGCACACCCAGAAATTATTTAAGGGAGGGGCTCAGAATTTGGAAAAAATTGGGTGGGGGCCAAGGGGAGGAAAATTTCAATGAAAAAATTCAGTATAACTTGTTTTTGTAGTGGCACTGGCGTAGTCAGGGTATTTTCAGTAGGTTGATAATTCATAAACGGATTTGAGCCAAGTAAAATTAAAAAATTACTGAATTTCAGTTATTTTTTTACTGATCTTTCAGTCAAAATTATTGATTTCTTCTGACAACTGGGAATTGATTGAGAAATCACTAATTTTTGACTGAAAAATCATCAATAGGTACCTATTCATTTTTAATACAGAAAGAACTATTATAAAATACTGCCCTAGCAAAGCGAGGGTGAATTTTTTTTGAAAAATCATGTTTCAAGAGCAAAAAAGTTCACTTGTTTTATTTTTACAAAAAATCTCTTCTTCAAACTGGGGAGGGGCTCAAGCTCCCTGAGCCCTGTAGGGTGTCTATGTTATGAAACATTTATGAATATTTTTTATTTTCAGGAGGTTCGCTGAATACGAGTCTAGTATGTAATCATTTGAGAGCATGGCAACTGTTTTTGGAAAGTTTAAAATCCGATAAAACTGGCTGCGAATTTTTCTCATTTCCTTGTCCCGGTGGCTGGAACAGTTTTGAAAAAGGCAACTGCTTCCCAACTGACTGCACTGGTAAAGTGATTGAATTTTTCAATTTTTTAAAAACTCATTACTTACCTATTTAAAAAAAATAAACAACTTTTCAATTCTGATTTTTTTTTTAAATTAGATCAAAGTTGTGGAAAAATGGGCTATAATGCAGGTGAGACCAGATTTTTAGGCCCTTTATTTTTGACGACGAGAGATACTAGTCCATTTTGTGGTTAGTTTCAGTTTTTCTTACCATAATACTGCACCTAAGCTGTTGTTTGTGATAAATTATATCACAAACTAATAAATTAACTAATACAATTTTAATTACTTCGAAGGTCATCAACTTAAAGCTTCAGTTCTTTTATCGAAAGAAATGGCCAGTTTACGAGCATACATGCAACTTTCTCTTTTGAGTGAACAAGATACAACTCATTTTCAACTTTACTCAGAGTATGTACTCAATAGATTTCTTTTCAATTCAATGTTGAAAAATTGATAAAAATAATTACATATTACTGTAAAATTCCTTGAAAACAGTTACATTACTTTTTTTTCATTCAAGCTTTCGTGACGAATTACAAGGTGGATACATTTTACAAGGCATTGGCGCTGCTCCGTTCGGATCTATACATCCAGATAAAACACCATCGCTCATTGTTCACATAAGCTGTTACAGATTAGCTCAAAAACAAACAACAAAAAGAAATGCAATTCATAATTATGTAGCAATAGACGAAGTGGTTATAAGAGATATTTATGGTCATTTGTAAGGATTACAAAATCGATTGTTTTTTGATATCCCCATAGCATTGTGTATTATCATCATTATTAAAAATGATTTTTTTTTTTTGCAGTTGGCGATATTATAATATTAGCACACCTTTGTACAATGTGAATGGAACTAACGTTGAAGCAGCTACAGTTGAACTGAGATTGACAAACTGATGCCCTCTAGATGTAGAGAGAGATGTAGTGCATATTTTTGCTGCGATTTTTTTTCATGAATATTATTCCTATTTTATTATTTTTTATATTTTGTCTTTGTGTTTTCGTTTGTGCCTACTCATTAAGGAAATTATGTATGAAAGGAATATGCAGGTATTGAGAGTAAATATTTTATCATTTCATTATTTTTTTATGCTTTTATAAATTTTTCAACAAACAAAAAAATTCAACTCTGTTCTACATGCATATTTCTTGTAGGTACTAATTTTATGTGTATGATAGTCAATTAAGTAGGTACCATGAAAATTAAGTAACTGTGATGTAAAATACTACGACTAAGTGTATTTTTTTCAATTATTAAATCGCATTTTGTAATTTTTAAGATGATAATGTGTTAAAAAATAATTGTTAATATTGTTAGATTATAAGTACATTGATGATGATTAAAATTACGATTAATCACTATAAGTACATACTTAAACTCAAAAGATGAAAAAATCAAAAAATCGAATTTTAAAAGTACTTAATTATTAAGTATGTTTATTCATTTGTTACGAAGAATTCTATATAATGTTGGAAAAAATGTGTAGAACAAATAAAGAAAAATAACTAAGAAAATTGATTTAATAAAGTATAATTTTAAATTTTAGAAATTCAATTTTGTGTTTTGTGCAGTATGAAACGCTGTATAACCACTTACAAAGGAGGAATACCAGCTCAACGTAAAATTTTAAGCCAAAACAAAAATAAATCAAAAATACCTACAACATAAAAGAACCTCATATCCAAAATTTCAGATGTTAAAGTTCATTCCTTAAATTTTGAGAATTTTTGAAGTGCCAAAATTACTCATCGCCCTGCTAAATAATATGAAAACTTGATCTAATCAATGAAAGAAGCTGAAAGTTGGTAGATACCTAACCTATTTTCGACTTCCCAAATTGATTGGAAGCGGTTTCGAGACGTTTCAGGGTCTCCAGAAAATATTAGAATGGAGAAAGCTTATAAAAAGGGTTCATATGTACCTACTTTTGCTCTCATAATCGCGGATTACCCATTACCCATATTTGTGACCTATTTGATCAGTTAAAGCACAGTTCTCCAAAATTCGTAACTTCAAATTAAAATCCTTATTTCTCGGTAGAAAATTTTATTTTATCGGGTAGAAACACGAATGAAGGGAAAATGAGTCTTTTTCAAAAATTTCTGCTCCTTAAAATACAAAGGTAGTCGAATGTCAAACACGGGGCATGAAAAGCAGAATACTTACACTTTCTGAAAGTTATTATCCTATATCACGCTTCGACGCTTGGGTTTAGCAAAGGAAAATTAACTAGTAAATGACGTTTCCCTTTAAAAATAGACGAATCTGCCTTTGGCACGAATTTTGAAAATATTGCTGTAGTAGGTATGTCTGGGAGATGAAAAAAATTTAGAGCCAAGAATTTTCCCAGCTTCGCCTCTTTTTTTCTCCAGTAGGTATACCTATAAGTGAAATAGAGACAAATTTAATGAAAACTATAAACTGCAGTAGCTCTATACCTAGAGATGGCACAATTTTTTTAAATTATTTCATTGTATTGTAGTTACTTGCATTTTGATTCACATAATTTTCATAGAATTTCAGTTGGCACCGCTGCTACAAAAAATTTCCACTTCTCAAGTTTATTTAAATGACCAAAAAATTATGGCTCGAGTGTTTCTTTTTTACACCATCGACACTGAGTGAACAACTTGAATTGAAAATTACGTACATCCGGATCCGGTACATCCTGTCGCACCACCAGTGCAATAACAACACATCTCAAAAAAAATGAACTTCTTTATTTTTGATGTAAATTGAAAACTGATCAAAGATGAGCACGTTTCAGGAAAAAATACGAAGGTCAATTTTTTTTGAGATGTGTTGTTATTGCCAGGGCTGGTGGAACAGAACAGAACAGAACAGTATGAACAAATAAAAACACTAAAATTTCTGTTTTCGCGGAACAATAAACAGAACAGAACAAAATAATGTTCTGAACAAATAAACGAGAACAGAACAGAACAGAACGTATGAAAAATATTGTTTTGTTCTGTTCAGAACAGAACAATATAATTTTTTTCTGTTCGTAAATTTATAATTTTTCAGAATTTTCAAGCTTTTTTGAGGATTTGGAAATTCCCCCTTTCCCTCCTCCCCATGAGTCCAAGCCTAACATACCAGAAATGTCGTAAACCGAACCTATTTAGATACCTATCTTTCCTATCCAGTTGTTAGTTATAAGTCTGTGATATACCGTTTCTACCCAGTAACGTCTATACGTTAGTGAAGTTGATTCTGTACGTAATTGTAACAATGTTTTAATTGTTAAATGTTAATTAAACGTGGAAAATGTAATGATTTCCATTTATTTCAATATTCCTGAACACAAGTTCAAGACATGGTAGCAGAGAAAAAGATCGCGGACCAATTTTGCAATTTATAAGACAGTTTTCATTCGATTTTTCAGACCCAAACATGCCGACCATGTGGTTTGATCAAAAAATTTGCGAAAAAATGCTTCCGTTGCCGCTCGCGAATAATCATTCGTTAATTACGTAAGTACATACGTTTACGTAATGTCCGCATCATCAACCGAAATCATTCAAGCGGAATTCAACCTCCGGCTTGAAAATCTCAAAGGATCGTTGACCTCAGTTTCCGAAGCTCTAATCCAGCCAGTAGACGTGAGAAAACTCCCCAATGTATTCCAAGAAATGCAAGCAGATGAGAAGCTGCTGGAGTTATTTCGTCCAACGTCAGAGGAATTATATTACCCATATGATTTCTTACCAGCACTTACGCTATTGTTCAGTGCTAAAAAGATCGCGCCTAAAGTCAATCGAATCCTGAATTCCCAGCCAAGCAGCATTCAAATATTCAACCTTCCAGAAATTCCGATTTTTCTAACAGAAGAAGAAATCGCCATCTCGGAATGGATGAAGAATCTGCCCAGATTAGAAAGTATGGCCAAATCACCTCTTTCTAAAGAAGAAAAAATACAGCCTGTTGCCGTAATAGAGTGTGATAAGAAGGAAGAAACCGATTCGTTTACCTCCGTTCACATGACGAGCTCAGTAGCTGATAATTTTTCGCCGCCTATCGAAAAGGTAAAAATAGAAACAGTTTTCTTGGAAGCTGAAAAAGTTATCCCGGTTTCAAATGAAACACAATCGGCAGCTTTAGTTTCCACTGAACCTGAAAATGAAAAGAATTCTTCCTTATCGAAACGAATTAAAGAAGAGTCAGTTTTGGTCCCAGCCGAATCCACTGGAATCTCTGTTGTCTCTATTCGTGATTTGGAAGAAAAAGAAAAAGAAAAGATTTCCGTTCCAGCCGAATCCACTGGAATTACAGAAAAAGAAAAAATCGCACCTCCGAAACCTAAAAAGTTCCTGTACAAACTAAAATCGAAAAATGGTAAAGTTTTGCAGTATACTAGTCCAGTGCAGATTAAATTGAAAATTCCGATCATCCGTTTGACCAGAATCCCTGAACCAGTTGTTATAAATGAAGAAACAGATAAAAAAGAAGAAATTTCTGTTCAAAAAGAATCAACTGAAAGCTCCGGTTCCGAAAATCCAGTCAAATTTGAATCCAGTGAACCTGATAAGTCAAAAATTGATCTGGAATCCATTCCAGAACCAGATAAGATCTCAGTTATCACCATTCCAGCCAGCTCAGGTAAAATATCAGTGAAAATGAAAACCAGTGATCTTGAAAATATCCCTGTGTACGAAAATTACGTGAAGAATGCTGATAAAAGTACTCCGGTCCCGTAAGAAGGCGCACTACTTTACCTCTCAAGACCAAATAAATACGAGCAATTAACGAACGAACGAAAATATATTTCATTAACTATAACAGTAATTAAGTAACTTTAATTAACTAACCGAACATTACAATATTTAACAGGACAACACACAGGAACAACTTAGGACGTAACGGAACAATACAATAACTTAAGTAATGACGTATTAAATATTAACCAATCACAGACCACCACAGCTACGAGAACGAGGAACGGAAACGAAATCTACCTAGTGTAGCTGAGTTGAGGCGGGAGGAAAAATGATGAAATACTACACAATGCTGCAAAGTAGAGCAGCCTTCCAACGCTCCCCCTATTTCAACATTTTTTCGATAGTATCGAATCGTAATTAGCCTAGATCGAAATTTAAGTAAGTAATCTTCTATTTTCCTATTCAATTAGGTGAACGAACTAACGAATTTAACGTAATCTCTTAAACGCTTAATAAACGAAATAGAATAAACGATTGAGCGCCATAAACGAAATGATAGATTCTTTTGAAACGCTTATTTTTAACTATAGGCCTGAAGCCTTAAAGTAGAAAACGAAATATATATATAACGGCGTAAATAAACCGATAATTGGTTAGTAACGAACAAAAATATAAGTATTTATACGAGTAACGATATATGGATAAACGCAATAAAGAGTAATAACACAAATATGACAATTCTGTCTGGAAATAAAATCACCTTTGATTGGTCGAGTCAAAAATTTACGAAGTCATCTTCTTGGCCAATCGTGAACCGCTTTTAGTACTTTTCCAGGAATTCTGAAACAAACAACAGTAAGCGTTTTTCATATCGATGCAAGTGTCAAATTATTCATGTAAATTATATAACGCCTATTTAAAACTAAATAACGCTGTAGTGAATTTTTCGAATTGAGGTTTCGCTAACGCTTTCGTGAATCCATCGGCCAGTTGTTCGTGGGTAGGTACCCAACGAATTTCGATATTCCTCTTAAGCACTTCGTACCTAACGTAATGGTAACATAACTTTACAATGTGCTTAAGTGATTGAGAATCCTCAGACTTCGCCATTTTTATCGCGGCGGTATTATCTTCGAAAAGTATCGGTTTTGTCTCAATCAGTAATAATCGTTTAGACATCTCTTTTATGCATGTAATCTCTTTTGTTGCCAACGACATGGCAATGAACTCTGACTCAGCAGTGGATAGAGCAACATGTGCCTGCTTTTTCGTTCGCCAGTGTATCAGATCGCCGAATAACTTAATCAGAAAGCCGGAAGTCGATTTGCCAGCAACATCGCCTGTACCTAATGATGCATCAGCGAAGCATATTAGTTGATCGGTCTGGCCAGTGTATCGAATTTTGTAATGTAACGTGCCTTTCAAGTATCGCAAAATCCTAACTAGTAAGTAGTAGTCATTGATGTCATATTTATCCTGTTTACGACTGGCTTTATTTACCGCATAGCAAAGGTCTGGTCGAGTACCATTTGCTAGATATAGTAACGAGCCTACTACTTCGCGATAAGGCATAATTTCTTCCAATTCTTGTAACGAATGATTGGCTTTTAACGGCGTTTTCTTTTCAGCTTCGTTAGTAGCGCATGGAGTATCGATCGGAAAGCAATCGCTCATGTGAAATCGTTTTAAAATGTCCAACGAAAGCTGTGTTTGATGGATATCGAGTGTTTTATTAATACGATCGCGTTCAATCTCAATGCCTAGGAATCGTTTTGGCTCGCCTAGATCTTTCATCGAAAAGGATTTGCCTAGGTTCGTTTTTAAGTCTCTTATTTTATCGTTACAATTTCCTATTATTAACATGTCATCGACGTATAGAAGTAACATAACGAATTTATTTCCTTTGCGCCATATGAATATGCACGATTGAAACGGATATACCTTGAAGCCTAATCTTAGCATCTCTTGTTTAAATTTTTCATACCAACGTTTAGGACTAACTTTCAAACCGTACAGCGCTTTATCGATATGTAATACGTGAGTCTTTCTTAATTTTTCATAATGTTTATGTCCTTCAGGTATATGCATATAGACATCTTTCTGTAGTTCACCGTGCAAGAACGCAGTCGTTACATCCATTTGGTGAATATCCAAGTTGTATTTATTGGCTACAGATAGGAAAAATCGAACATCGCTCATGCGAGCTACTGGTGAGTACGTTTCCGATAGATCGTATTCGTTTTTGTCGGCGTACCCTTTCGCTACTAATCGCGCTTTGAATTTGTAAAAATCGGTGTGTTCTAATTTGCATTTAAATAACCATCGCGAGTGTAGAATCGGAGTACCTTTCGGTAACGTGTCTTTGCTGATTAGCGAGTACGTTTTATTTTTATCTTGTGAGCCGAGCTCCGAGTTTACCGCTATTAACCAGTCCTCTTTATTTTTACTCGCCATCGCTTCTTTGAAGGTTTGCGGTTCCTTAATTCTATCTTTCTTAGGCTTTTTAATCGCAGAGTCGACGTTTAACGATGTTAAGTGAGCGCTAAGATTTAACGAAAACGTTTCCCTAATTAATTGTGGGTTTTCAGTTGGCAGAAATTTGGCATCGATCGAATTTATATAGTTTATTTGCGTCTGAACCATCATCGGATTTGCGAAGCCTATGTTACTTTCAAACGGATGTTTTTCTATCGATATGGAGAACGAAGTCACGTTTGCCGAAGGATTTGGATCGTTACTAGGAGTAGGCGTACCGATTTCCCACTCATCGCTAGGCGTTTGAGGAGTAAACGCACCCGTAGTCAACGCATTTTGGGAATCTTTCGGGTAAAAGTCACCATATACTTTGCTTTCTATAAAGATCACATTTTGAGACCGCGTAATTTTGCCTGTCGTAGGTTGAATTAAAACGTAGTGTGTATCAGCACAGTGAACTAGAAAACCTCTCGTAGCTCTCTCACCCACTTTCTTACCGGCCGAAGGAGGAGAATGAGCGAACGCTAAACACCCAAACCTACGTAAGTATCGAACTGTATTATCGCGATTATGAAATGATTGATATGGTGTTTTAAAATTTATCGATTTTCTCGGAGTTCTATTATAAATATCTATCGCGAAACTTAACGCATACGCCCACATGGTATCAGGAAATCCAGAACTTATCAGTAACACTCGAGTAATATTCATAATATCGCGATTAAATTTTTCGGCGGTACCGTTTAGATTCGATGAAGATGGGGGAGAGGTCTGGACTTCTATCTTTTCTCTATCTACTATCGCTTTCATCTCTTCCGTAGAATACTCTGTACCATTATCTCTACGTATGAAACCTATTTTTGCCGAGGGACCGCGAATTTTTCTTACTGTTTTTAAATAATTTTCTAACGCTATATGTACAAATTTCTTTTCAGTTAACGGAAAACTTACGGCATAACGCGTAGCATCGTCAATGAATGAAACAATGTATTTGGCACCGTGTTTAACCGTAGGCGGATCTATTGGGCCCATTAAATCAGAATGAACGCCGTGCAATGGTTCAGTGCAACGTTGACGAGTGGTATTATTAGGTAACGCCGTAGACTTGGCTAATTTGCAATCGACACAATCGAGTATATTTTTCGAAAACGTTACGTTTTTCAGCTCCGGTATCGACTTAGCTGCGTATTCTAAGTATGTCTTTGAAGCATGTCCTAACCGAAGATGCCATAAATAGCCTATCGAATTTCGAAGTGAGTTAGCATTTTCATTCGCAAGCGTTTTTATGTCGTTCAAATTCATTTCTGCTTCGATATCTAAATATTTTGCCAACGATTCAGCATCTGTGATATCGTTGTAATCGAATTTCTTTGTTTTCGCGTAATCGTGATCGCCGGACGAAGTGTTAGTCGGAATCGAAACATCGGTCATTGTTTTTAACTTAACGCCGGAAGTGCTAGGTTTAGGATCGCTTGAACTCCCCCCCGTTTGAGTATCGATGTTCAATAATTTCGGTGTCGATGGTATCGATGGCATATCCAACCACCAGAATTTTCCATCGAAGGTACCGTTGACGAGTATATCGTTGTTCTTATCTCTTATAATTATATTATTAATATCTAACGTTATCGTAGCGCCTGCCTGAACGAATTTTCTGAGCGATAAGAGATTTTTCGAAATGTGTGGTGAGTAATAGACATCCTTAATAATAATCGCGTTTCCATTTTTTCGTTTTGTTACTAGATCGCCTATATGGGAAATGTTTAATTTCGTGCGGCTGTCAGCGCCGGAGACCGTGACTGAGTTTATTTTTCGTACATTGATAAGACCGCTGGCATCGGTAACGAAATGCTCGTCAGCGCCGGAATCGCTCAGAAATCGATAGACACAGGTTGAACCGAAGATATTGTTTTTATTATTACCTGGGACTACAACGCCGTCAACCTCCATCGCGTTTGCTGCTGCAGCTGGAGCTGCGTTACTACCGCTAGGCCTCGAATCGGTAGGTCTTGAATTTCTTGCCGGTCTCTTTTGAGGGTAACGCTTCGACGTGTCCTGGCGTGTCTGTTGTCGTACTAACTTAAATCGTGAGCGCTCGACCGTACCGTTAGGGCAGTTCCACGATTGGTGACTGTCGGTCATTTCTTTGCAGTTATAGCACTGCCAGCGCGTACTGTGACAAACTTTGTACGAGTGTCCTCGTTTTCCGCATCTTGTGCAGTATGCACGTGAATGATCGTAGTTGAATCCACGCCATTGGAACCTGCCTCTAGATTTACCGCGAAAATTATTGCCTTGATAGCGTGATCCGACATACGCTGCAGTTTTATCACCATCTTCGCCTGCTCTTCGGTCCTTGGCTTCTTTCCGCCCGGCCTCTTCTGCCAATAAAATGCGTTTAATTGTTTCGATGTCTTTTGCAGGTTGACTATTATATGAGTTTATCGCTTCGGGGCTCGCCGTTTTGATCGCTGCGAGAAAGTTGTCCAACACGTCTACCGGTCGGATATCGCCGTCATATCGCCGTGCTTGTTTTTCGGCCACTTCAAAACGATTTATGAAGGCCTGTGCTGATTCCGATACACCCATTTGTATAGAGTGGAACGCCCGTTTAATAGAGAATCGAGCCGCCGGAATTATTGGCTGTATACGGTCTTCGAGTTTGCGCAGCATTTCCGCCGGGTTCGCCGCGTCTACAATATGCGTCTTCAAAGTATCGGCTACGCGAGTAATAATAAACGTCTTGACCCACGCCACCGCCCGATCGAATTCAGTGGTATCTCCACTCCGAGGAATAACGTAAGTGCTCGGTGACAAAAGGTGCGCCAAGTTGAGTGCTTGCAACTCAGTATTTATGACCATCTTCCAGGTAGCGAAATTCGTGTCCATTTGCAAGAGAAACACCGGTAACATGGAATTATTTAGGAACGGTAGTCGGACATTTTGAACCGTCTGTTGCGTTGGTCTAGACTGCGGTGCTGGTCCGTTCGTCGACGACGTCGTAGGTATCGAATTTGTTTGAGCCGGAGTCGTATCTGTTTGCATTGGAATATTGGTCGACGTTGGTATCGATGTAGGCGCCGGAATCGAATGTTGGTGCGGCGGTGGTGGCGGCGGCGGTGGGATCATGTTGATCGGCGTTAGGGTTATCGCCCCGTTGGATCCTATCGCGAAATTACCTGCGAGCGGGTTTATCGATTGATATGGCATCGACGTACCAGTACCTACGTGTGCTTGCGGTCCTTTCATCACATTTCGAACATCGCTGGTCGATGAACGCACGTTTTGAATCGGCATCTGCGAAGTGTGAACCGACATCTGCGGAGAATTCGTTGAAATGGTCGTCATAACGGGAGACGAGGTAACTACGGACATTGACGGTAACATTGACCCGCTTATAGTAGGCGCCGGAACGCTAGATACACGATTTACGTTGACTTGTGATGGCGCCGGACAACGCTGGCCATTCGATGAAAATAAAGGCGGGGGTGGAGGTAATAAACTCACATCAGCGCTCGTAACCGTACAAGAAACTCTCCGTAGTTGAGTGGCTGGATTACCACTGGGCCTCGTGGGATGGATCGCCTCCCTTCTCGGGTTATAATCGCTAGTTCTAGGACTCTGATCGCGTTCACTACGTTCATCTCGTTCCCTTTTCTTACTCTTTGATTTGGTATCGCTCTTTCGGGACGGAGATTTAACTCTTTTCTTTACCGTTTTGAGCGGCGGCGACATTCTGTAAACACACACGTGGATTTTAACGCATACAAAATTACTCAACGCTCTGCTGCCACGTAAGAAGGCGCACTACTTTACCTCTCAAGACCAAATAAATACGAGCAATTAACGAACGAACGAAAATATATTTCATTAACTATAACAGTAATTAAGTAACTTTAATTAACTAACCGAACATTACAATATTTAACAGGACAACACACAGGAACAACTTAGGACGTAACGGAACAATACAATAACTTAAGTAATGACGTATTAAATATTAACCAATCACAGACCACCACAGCTACGAGAACGAGGAACGGAAACGAAATCTACCTAGTGTAGCTGAGTTAAGGCGGGAGGAAAAATGATGAAATACTACACAATGCTGCAAAGTAGAGCAGCCTTCCAACGGGTCCTGTTTCCAAGAAAAACAAGGAAAAAATTCGATAATCAACCAAGGTTTGTGAAAAGTGATAATAATATTGTATCCGAATTCGATATTGATTCTATTCTTTATCTAAAACATGTGAAATTTAAAGTGATTGATTTTTATTGTATCAATCCTCAATTGATCTGTTCCGAATTTTTGGTAAAAGAAACCAAGGTAATTGAACTCGAACCTGATTAATTTCAAATTGTTTTATTGTCAATTTTGATCTAGTGTTTATACTTGAAGTTTTAGAGTAATAGTGTATTACCTTATTGTATATTTTAATCAAACATTTATTATTCTGTTGTGCTGTATTATTAATAGTACTTGAATTTGAACTCATATTGTATCTGTATTACTCTGTATTATTTTTATTAATTGATATTCTATGTAATTTAGAATTAATTTAGAAATTTTTGAAGTACGTCTGTGTTATCAGACTTTCTTTTTTTCGTTTTTTCTTTGGTTTTGCGCGGAGTGTCGTAAACCGAACCTATTTAGATACCTATCTTTCCTATCCAGTTGTTAGTTATAAGTCTGTGATATACCGTTTCTACCCAGTAACGTCTATACGTTAGTGAAGTTGATTCTGTACGTAATTGTGTAACAATGTTTTAATTGTTAAATGTTAATTAAACGTGGAAAATGTAATGATTTCCATTTATTTCAATATTCCTGAACACAAGTTCAAGACAAGAAAACCACATTTTCTCACTTGGGCATCAATTTATCAATTTTCAAAAAATTGAACAGAACAGAACAGAACATAATAAAAAAGACCAGAACAGAACAGAACAGAACAGAACAAAACAGAACAAAACAACTGGAACAAAACCAGAACAGAACAAAACAATTTGTTTAAAGATTCGTTCCAGAACAGAACAGAACAAAACGACGTTCTGTTCCACCAGCCCTGGTTATTGCACTAGGGGTGCGCTGTACATCACTCAACGTAAACTATTGAGTTATTGGAAAAAAAATTATTCTGTTACGGAAATGAGAAATAATTTTAAAAAAACAGTCAGACATTAATGAACGATTATTTAAAAAAATCATGATCAAAAACAATCAAAACCATTTTGCAAAATTCTGATTTAAAAAAATAAAAATTCTCGTTGCAGAATTTTTATTCGTCAATCCCATTGGGCAATGCCACAATGACGTCAACGAAATAATAAAATCGTAATTACCAATGAAATTACTCTACCGGATTGCTTCGTTTTGTAGCAAAGTGTGACGGTGCTTTTAAAAGTTCACAGTTTACAAACAAAAATGTAAAGCAAATAAAACCAAAATTTTGAAGAATTTGATGTTACATGTTACTTTCAATCAAAGTTTCCTGTAAATATGTAAGCTTTGTAAAATTTTAAGCTTCGAGTGTGACGTTTTATTCGCGACTTAACATGCATCGAAGTAACTGTGTTTTCTTATGAAGTATTCTAGTCATTTATCTAGTCAAAATAACTTGCTTTTAAACTTATTAAATGTTTTATTCGATGTACTATCAAGTTGCTGATTTTCAAAATTTTCATTTTCAAAGTTCGAAGAAGATATCACTCGGTAAGAATTTTCAATATTTTCTAATCGATTACTTCTTTGGAAACGTTTCCTCAATCCTTAGCTTTTCTTATAATTAGCTTATCAAAATATCAAGTTTGTTGTTTATGGTTTAAATTTTAAGGGTAGTGATTTTCAACCCTTATTATTTTTGAATCTGGAAATTAATTATTTTGTCATTGACAAATTATTCATTCGGGTATTCGTATTCCCGAATCGATCATTCCTATACAAAAATCAAAAATTCAATCTTCTGTTGCTTCATTTCGCTGGAAAAATTCCGAGATTGAATAAAATCGTAATCCTTTGCTTGGAAAATCATTTCGTAAATACTGTACAGTCAATATTTAAAATGCTTTTCATTAGTACGCGCAGTACATTAACATATTAAATAAAAGCAATGAAAGTAATATTGATTATCTGTCAGTACTTTTTGACAGTCATTAATTTAATCCTGCCTTTTAAGGCTTGAAATGCAATGAATTACTCGATGAATTTTTAAATTAAAAGAATACGATTATGTGAAAATATTCCAGTTCGAGTCGTTTTTTGTTTTCTTTTGTCATTTGTGGGGATATTTTTCACCGTTTTTTATTTTATTTTTGAAATAAAAATTCGCGGAATCGTAATCATAATCTGAAGGATTTCGATTTATGGAAAATGTTCTCTTTGTGATTTATCCGACGGAATCATTTTGTGTTATTTTTCAAAGCTTTCTTCATTACCGAATTAATCGGTAGGATACTTTGGCTGTAAAAATATCGAAACTCGCCATTTGGCATTTTTTTTCTTCAACTTCTCAATCACTACAGTCATTCAATTTACTGTCTAAAAGCTGCCCTGCCGTTGAAGTTGAATTCGCTGAAAAACGTCCTCAATATCGATTTACGGGCTGCGAATGGAACAAACGAAAGCTTAAAAAGGTTTATATCAACCAGCCTTTCGAAGTTTGGTTACTTAAATATGTATTCAGTGTTACCTTCGTATGAGAATGTAAGTCGTATATTCTCTCAAGCGCATCAATCGACAAAACTTTCCTAAGTACAACTCTCATTATTGTAGCTTTTTATGGCATATTATCGAATCAAACTATCTACAGAAATTCGTCAAAGGGTAAAACACATTTACCAGGGGAATATTTTTTTTCTATCGGAATCTGCAGTTGTATTTTCGTCGATTATTTTTCGATAAATTTTATCGTTCGTTTTTTATTTCAAATTTTTCGCAGTAATGTACTCCTATATCGATTTATGATGGAAAAAAATTTCGAATTAAATATCCTACGTCTACGTATGTATTTGTTAACGAATGGAAAATACGAATAGACAACACTGATTGAAAATCGTGTTTTCCCGTGAATTCTATTTCATAAGTTCAGCTGAAGATGCGCATGCTTTTTACTCGATTGTCTGCAGTTCAATGAACGAGCTGCGTGGCCTTCGTTGATTTTTCCAGAGTGATACAATTTTCCGGCGGATCCGCGAATGATCCGGTCGCGTAAATATAATTCCACCGTCGCAATCGTCCAATTGTGTACCAAATGTTTCTTTTAAATTATTGACTTTTTTTGCCCAAGTGGGAAGTACCACCTTTACGTATAAGACTGCAAAATCACTTCGAGGTTTTTTCCAAAATTATTTATTTACTTATTCCTAAAATCCTGGCAATATTTTTCGATAGGTTTATTTGTTTAATGTGTTTTACGATGAGTAACACAAGTGTGTGAATTTATTCGCTGTATGAAACATAAATTACTCATAAGAACGAATGCCGATCTATATATAATAAATATATGACTACGTTGCGTCGTCTGTACAGTATTCCGAAGAAGAGCCGATTTTCCGCATTATGCTGTAGATATGAGTACATATTATATAATAAACCAAACGATGCGATTTTTTGATTATATACGGAGAACAGTTTTAACCCACTTGGCTTCATCTTCCGTCCTCTAAGGTTTTTTTCCTTTTGGTGATAGACACTATAAACAATATAACTTCATTTTGAATAGGATCGTAAAACGTTGATAGCAAACGAATCTAGTTTTCCACGCCATTTCATTTCAAACGGAAATTCCTTTCTCGTTTAAACTTTTGGAAATACTTGTCACGCTGGAAATTTCTTCATTGTTTTCATTTTGGCTCCGGTGCATCTAGCACCTTAGAAGCAAAAGTGATAAAATTAGTGGTACTTAAAGTTTTGGGGTGTTTTGTTTAAAACGGCGAATTTGGGTAATTTTGGCGGTATCTAATTTTTCGAATAATTGGATAAAATATTCGGCGAAATTATCGTGTAAAGTGTCGTTCAAAAGTATGGGGATAGGATTTGAAATTTGTATGATCGTGGTGTTTTTTCAAAGTCTCATTTCGATACAATGGAAGGTGAAAATGTTGAAATGTTTTTATATTTTCGAAAAACCGAAATCGTTGGATTTCAAAAATACGATTGGTTTTGAAAAATGGCCTGAACGAGAAGCCTTCATCGACGATTTATTGGAATAGAAATTAGCTTTAAAATTTTCAAAGGAAATTCTCGAGCAGTTACCTTTTTTATCTTGGTGGAGACTTTTTCAATTTTGAACTACTTTTAAAGTTGAATTTTCCTCTTTCGAACTTTCTAATGGTTAAAATTTACATATCAACAGGCATCATAGCGGGTCACTATTTTAGGGTGTTTGTCTCTTTTCGACTTCAGTCACTTTTGGTTACGTCTAAAAGGTCACTTTAGTTACTTTTCCCCTCAAAAGTCACTTAAAAATTCAAATTTTCACGTAAAAATTGCTATTTTTCAAAATTCTTCTAGAAAAAAATTTAAAAATTGATTTTTGCTAGTTCGTTTGTTGTTTTGACGAAGGAATTTAATAAAAATGAAATTATTTACGTCTTTTCAGTTGATTTATCTTTAAAATGTTTGCAGAAAACTACAAAAAAAAATTCTCCCCTCCCCCCCGGAAAACTGTAAAAAAAATTTGCACCTCAAAAAATTGAATTTTTGGTTACTTTTGGTTACTTTTTGGCCACTTTCTTCAAAAATGTTTCTATGAGGCCTGTATCAATGATTTTGATAATTTTTAAGTGACCCTGGAGCATCCTAATGATAAATAGCGTCTAATATTCCAAAAATCTCTGCTTTCACGTGCCATACTTGACCTTTGATAAAAATAATTTTAAAGTACAATACATGCCGTGCAATTATGGACGTGATGAAAATCAAAAATTTTCAGTGAAAAAAAAACTTAAAATTTTTGAGTTCTGGTTGATAAAATTTGAAGGGGATTCTGTATTATATCAGTGATTGAGAAGCATCTTCTCTATATAGCAAAATTTTCGTAAGTACGTATTTTGATTTTTTTTATTGATATTTTCAGTAATATTGAAATAAACCAAATTCGACAATTGTTACAAAAAACTTATAATTTTTAAAAATTTGTACGATTCTTTTTCAACTCGAAGAACTTGGAAATTATATGATGGAAAAAAGTCATTTTTGCTTCCCGCTTTGGATTTTACAATTTGGGCAAAAATTAGACAGCGAGAAAGAGCACCTCAAAAATGTTATTTTCAAATTTTTAGATACTAAAGTTGATTTTTGTATTTCTGGCGAATTTTTGAAATATCAAGCTAAATGGCTGAAAGGTTAAAAAACCAGGCAAAATTCGTTCATCTATTTGATAAACTTCAGCAGCTGGAATTTTGATCTAGGACATTGTATCAGATCCAAAAATGATTATTGATATCATTGTCCAAATTCGGGAATTTGATTACAAAACGAATTCCCTCCTCCCTCCCGCTCTTGCGTCACATCCGAGCTGGAATACTAATTATTGATTTTGGACCTGATATTACATATATCCTTGACAAAAATTTTAGCTGTTGAAATTTATTGTCAAATGTACAATTTTTTTTCAATATTGAAAAATAGAGAAATCAACTTCAGCAGCTGAAAGTGGGGGAAGGATATTAAGGGACTTTTTTATTCTTGGATCATACGAATCTGTTATGATTTTTCTTTCTCAGTTGATTTCATTGCCAGTAGATTTCGATTTATATGTACATTAAAATGACGAATTTCAAGAAAAGAAATGACGTAAATGGAAAAACTAACCTTAAATTCATATTTAGCTGACCAAATTACTTCTTTGTTCACAATTTAGGTCTTAATTTTAGGTAAATTCTCAAAATTTATTTTTAAATTTTTGTATTTTTTTTCGTCTTTGGACGTTCTATGTGGGAAGAAATGGACACTGAAAGAAATTCATCTCGGATTTTCTTTTCAAAATCATTTTAATGGATCAAATATTCAATTTTTTTTTTATTAATTGTGTTGAAAAATTGATACAATTTGTCAAAAAATGTATATCTTTAGAATTATAAAAAAGTAAATTTCAAAAAACATATTTTCAATGTTGTGAAAATAGGTTCCCTTGACGTAATATTTACCTAGATTTCTTAAAATTGAACAATTTTAGTTTTGAAAGTAAAAATGATTTTTATTTTAAAAAATTGACGAAATTTATGGCGATTTTCTTGTCTATCGCAATTAAAGGAGCCGAGTAGTCCTAGTTATTTGGTAGGAGGAATGATGGCAGCTTTCCTCCCACAATAGTAACAAAATTGTATTTTTAATTTAGTTTGCGCCAAAAAATCTCAATAAATAATGCTCTTTTTTGAAAATCTTACATTTTGAGTTAAATACTCCCTCATGTATAAAATCAGTGAAAATTATCGAAAATTACCGGAAAACAGTCAGAAATGCAGCATAGTAATAAATCAGTGAAAAATTGTTGGAAAATTAGTGAAAATTCACTGGAAAGTCAGTAAAATCTCTGAATTTCTTTGAAAAATCAACGGAAATTTTTTTCCTGTGCTGCAACTTTTCACTAATTCAAAATGAGAAAGTAAAATGAGAAAAATTGTAGTTTTGAGTCGAAAAAATCTTAAAATTTTTTATTCAATTTGGAAATTTCCGTTTTTTTATCCCCTATCCCCCTTGTAAGCTCGCCCTGTACTTTTACCTCTTCTATTCTCATTTTGGACCGAAAGTTCTGTTTTACAGAAATTTTTGCATCATGTTTTTTAAATAAAATTAGGTAGGTAATGTAAATATTTTGGATTTTTTCCCTATAATAAAAAAGTTCCAATTTACAATAATAAATTCGAGACTCTTTGAATGAATGTAGAAGCAAGAATATCGTGTGTATTCTATTCTAGAATTTCCCGAGTATTTGGTTTCAGATGAAAATGATATTTTAGTTCTGTTGTTTTTTTTTTCAATCGTAGATACGCAGGGTTTATTAAAATTCGTGTTTAATAAATAAAATGTTTACGTGTTTTTTTCTAGCATTATGCGGTCAATTGGACAACGTGAAGAATTAAGTTATTAAAAATGTACAAAATAAAAGGAACAATCCTAATCAATGTTGAAAGATAAAAAATACTGGCGCAGACTCAATAATAAAGTCAAGCACGTCATGCTCTGTTGCGGTCGGAAAAAGGTAAGTTCTGATCTGAGTGCTGCTTTTAATTTCTTCGGGTTGAATTGGTTCAAGCCATTTTTCAAATTATTTTTCAATGACTTGAAAAATTACTGAAAAAAATCGTAACCCCAATTATTAAAATATATAGTTCCCTTCCTCTAGCTCATGACATGGTCACTATCAACTATCGAATCTTGGAAATAACCACATTGCACCACATCAAGTTCAAAATCACTACAAAAATGTCCGGTGATTACGAAAGTTTCCACTTTGTCGCCTGCTCGAGCGAAAAAAAGGCAAACTTACGCTAAATTATTATTATTATTTTCCCGCTAACGCTAAAACGTGTTATCAATTATCATTCCAAATGAAATCCCGTTAGCTCGTACAATTTTACCTAGAGGAATTTTGTCGTATATATAAAAAAAAGTATAAAATGGCGCAATGCGTATAAAAAACTTGGTAAAATACATTTTAAAAAGGATGTTTAACTTGCAAGACGCAGCAGAGTGTGAAGCTTTCCACTTAAAGTTTATCTCACATTACATCTCTAATAATACTTATTTTTAAATTCGTCGTTTTCGCCATTTATACGTATACCTAGTACACCTACCTAAATTTAAACGACGCTGCAAAAAACCTAGTTTTTTATTTTTATAATCTGCTACCTAACGCTTACAGTACGTTATTTTTTAATCAACGTGTTACATCAACTAGTGGACGAATTTTCAAACACACTGTGCAATATATATCCAATTCATCGAAAGTATTTTGGCAAATTGTCTAAAATACGTCGGAAACTTTTTATACCGTTAGAACGCTAAGACGCCGAAATAAATAAAATGTAACCTGTTTTAATAGTTTCACTTTCAGAAAACCGCACGAGTCACTTTACAAACGAAATTACCTCTTTGCCGGGCTCAATAAAATGAATTTTCTTCAGGTAGTTTTCGTTTTTATCCGGAATATTCGTCGAATTTCCCAACTTCGTTGTACATCGTTTATCGAACATCTCACACCGAAGTACCTCCCGCGAGGTTCCAAAAGATTCCAGATACTGTTTTTCGCTTTCGCTTTGCTCCGTTGTTACTGAAATTGGTGTCCGATTAAATTACTTCGCCAGTTTCCAACTAAAGTCTAAATATTTACATTTTTTCTTCGCGAATTTCAACCGAAACGTATGAAAACTTATCTGCGGTGTTTTTCTACCGAGATTGTTTGACCATAGTTTGTAATATCGTAATTATATATTACTTTTTTATGGCAAGTGAGTAGATATGGCGTTGCCTATAAATTATAGTTATTTAACTTTCAAAGTTTGGAATTCTTGAATTTTCATATTCTGAATCGGTGCTGGTGGAGTTTAGGAAATGAAACACTGATAAATTCTGGGGTTGATTGTGGGCGGGATTCAAATAGGCATTTTTTTTAAATGAATATTTTATTCACCTATTGACATTATTTTAAATGGGGTTAAAGATGAAACACAAGTACAACTAACACAAGTTCTTTAAAATTTTTTTGAATGAATTTAAAAAATGTCGAATCATGAAATTCTGAATGAATCTGGACTAAATAGAGCACTTCGACTTTCCAGGGGTGTCCTCCCCCATCCTCCCAGTTAGATAATTATTAGATTTGGAACTAGGAAAATCAACTTTGTTTGGAATAAAAAATAATTTTTTTCAAATAAATTTGAAAAGTTGCATTCTGCGTAAAAATCTGAGGATCAAATTATAAATATTGGGTGGTTTTACGAAAGTTCATTTTCTTAAAAATTGAAAATTTTGGAATTTTTTTCTTATTTTTTTTGGAAAATTTGTCTTACAAGAGAGTTATCCCAACTCAAAGTAAATTTTTAAAACCAAACAAAAAAAAATCGAAAGTGCATCATAACAGGACCCCGTATCCAAAATTTCAGGTGCTGAAGTTCATTTCTCGGATTTTGGCGAATTTTTGAAATTTCAAAATTACCGTCACCCTGCAAAACATAAAAATTTGATCTAATCAACGAAAAAAGCTAAAATTTGGTACATACTTAGACTTACCTTATTTTCGACCTCCCGAATCGAATGGAAACGGTTTTGAGACGTTTCGGAGCCATCAGAAAATTTTGGAATTTTCCAGCGCTGGAGAAAAGCCCATAAAAATTGACCATAATGTACTTCAGCATCTATAATCGCGGATTATCCATATTGGTGACTTATTTGATCAATTAAAATACAATTTTCCAAAATTCGTAACTTTGAATTCAAATTCGTGTTTTTTCCAGGAAAATTTCTTGCCCAAAAATGTAAATTTGAATTCAGAGTTACGAATTTTGGAAAGTTGATTTTTAATCGATCAAATAAGTCACCAATATGGATAATCCGCGATTATAGGTGCTGAAGTGCATATGGACAATTTTTATGGGCTTTTCTCCAGCGCTGGAAAATTTCAAAATTTTCTGGTGGCTCCGAAATGTCTCGAAACCGCTTTAGGGTATATACCAAAATTCAGCTTTTTTCGTTGATTAGATCAAATTTTTATATTTCGCAGGGTGGAGGTAATTTTGAAATTTCAAAAAATCGCCAAACCCCGAGAAATTAACTTCAGCACCTGAAATTTTGGATACGGGGTCCTGTCATGATGCACTTTCGATTTTTTTTTTTGTTGGAGCTCAAAATTTTACTTTGAGTTGGGATACCTCCCTTGTTAGACAAAATTTTCCTCCTTCAAATAAAGTGAAACTTGGCAGAACAGGAATATTTGAAACCGAAATCGACTTTTTTGTAAATTTGCCTGCGTGGGTGGAAAATTTCTCCTGTTGAAAAAATTGAGGATGACCAAGTCGTACAATTCGTGTGAAAGCCCTGCAAAGTCCATGCCTTTTGATTTTGAGAATCTGTTTTGACATTTTGGTTAAGGACCTGTAAAACTTGAAAAAATTGGTCTGAAGAACCTGAAAAAGTCCGGGAAAATAATTTTTTTTAAAGTGAACACTTTGTCTTTCAATTAATTTATTGGAGGGGGGGGGGGGGGGTACAGAAATGTATTTAGACTTGAAATCAATGTTAAAAATTGATTTGATGACAAAAATAATCATTTTTCTAGCCTTTATAACAATCTATGCTGGATTTTGACCATCTATGTATTTTTATTTTTATAGTTCCAAAAATACAGTATGTTTTTTTTTGCTCAAAGTAAGTCAGATTCGTCAATTTGTCGTAAAAACATCAATTTTTTTTGAGCGTATAAAATAAAATAATTTGTGTTCCTTATCAGAAATACATAATGGGGCTTAAACATTCTGCGCCAGGAGCCATTTAGAATTTTTTCCATCTTCAAATTTTGAAAAATTATTATATTCAAGTAAACTGGAATAAATTTATCTGACAAACTTCAAAAAGTGTTGAAAAATAATTTTCTAAAATGTATTTAGATTTGAAATCAACGCAATGTCATAAAAACAAAAATTCAATTTCTGTCAAATTTTTTAATAAAAAAAAATAAGAAAATTCTAGCTCTTTTTAGAATAAAACCCAAAAAATTGAATATTTGTTGAAAAATTCTAAAAACTTGAATTTTATCAAAAAACAAAAATTATTCTCAGAATAAAACTAGAAGAATAACGTTTAATTTTTTTGAAAATAAGTGTCAACATTTTTAAAAAAATTGTAGATTTTTTTAAAAATTCGTGGACCGATAGCCACGATAGGTAACCATTTTTCACTGAACGTTTTCATTTTTGAGGTTCCAAAAACCTGTGTTTTTGTGTTCAAAATAATTCTTTCGTAAAAATTTCTCCAAAAACATTTCACCTCATAAAACGAAATTTTTTTCTTACTTGGTCCATCAACAATCTTCTAGAATCAATTTTTCATATGGTGGGATTCTGCGCCAGGAGTTACTTAAAATTTTTCCATTCTCAAAATTCGAAAAATGTCATTTGAGTAAAACAAATATTTCAAAGGTACATTTGAAGCTGCAATTTTTTTTCAATTATAATCTCAATTTTTTCCAAGGTCAAATTATTTTTTTCTAAAAAAAAAATGAAATTAATAAGTACCTATTTCATAATAATAAAATGTTGGTTTTTTTGATATCTCATGAGAAAAGTGATGAAGGTGAAAAGTCATTTAAGAGGGTCCCGTGGGATGCATTAAAAATATTCTGTGCTCATTTAAATTCAAATTTTGAAATTTCGTGATAATTATTTTTAAACATCAATGGGATTGTCGCGGAGGAGTTGGCTGGGTATAAATGAATCTTAGAATAAAAAATGAAGTTTTATTGTTCATTCTATTCCAAGAGTTCTTGCATTTTGAATCCCCCTCTCCCCGACAACTTTCGAACTGAAAAAAGAATTCTCTATCGATCTAGAAACATTTTCAATGTTGCTTTGAAAATTCCAAAAAAGCAAACGTCATAAATCTTCGTAATTACTAATTTCATCCGCTGCTGATGATAGTTTTAATGAACGCTTTTAATATCTAAAAATTCTCCATATTTTCATACGCAGCGTGGATATTTTTCTCCTGGGTAAAATTCATTTCTCGCTCGAAAACCCTCGTATCCTTTTCGTCTTTTAAAAAAAATCCGAATCAATAAACGGACAAACTTGTTAATAAATTTTTCAACAGCATATTTTGACGCTGAATGGAGTAAAATTCGTTGTAACTTTCATTGGAGTACTCTCATCGGCACCTCAGATGCAGGGCGAGGGGGGAGGCGAATAGTACATATATGCGAACGATAAGGTGGAAAAGCGTTATTTTTCCACACCATTTGCGAGGTTGTTGGAAGTCGCGACGACCGCCCCAAGTATAACCTCGAACTGGCACCCCGACGTGCGACGATACGATTTAAACCAGAAATACTCGCTGTGTAAGCTTCATCTTGGCTGGCGGTAATTTCAATCGAATTAATTAAGCAATTAATGGCGTACGATAAGGCTGGCGTTTCACGTTGTCGAACTGTGATAGCGCATATTGTAATAGAAGAGAGGCGGCGGGACGGAAATTGTCGAGTGACGAAGAGCGAATTAATATCGAGTACGGTGTCGCGCAAAATGTTACATTTTTCTTCTCTCGAGAAGCATTAATAAGGAAAGCAGCGATAGAAGTTTTTCTTTTTTTCTCTCTTCTGCTTATCGAGGGAAAGTTTTTCTTACCCTTTTTACGCGGCCGCCACGCCAGTCCTTCGTACGTCTAAGGAATTATTAAACTTTCTTACTTTCAGGCGTTGTCGGACATGTTCAATTTTTTCCTTATCTCTGTGTATAGGTACGGCTAAGTTAACGCGCCGCTGATGCTACTCGTCGCCGACGACGGCGTCTTCTTTTTAGCGCGCCTTTCTTTCGTTATTTTTCCAATATTTCCGATGCAAATTTTATAAACTTTGCGTCGTCGGTAGGGAAACTAAATTGCGAATTTTATCAAATACCGTTACCGTTGGGAGTATTCATATGTTGAAGGTATAAAGTTTTATTAAAGTGTCTCATCTCTTTCATGTTTCGCTTATATTTAATTTAGTTTATTTCAAAACATATTCTCGAAATCGCAACAACGCCGTAATCGTTACCGAGTTTTTGTTTATCTATGAACCAAAGGCGAGGTATTTTTCACCTTTTTATTTTTTTTGTTGTAGAATATTCTGATTTTTGCCATAGTATGGCATTCTGGTGTCTAAACTAGAGATACTTGAGATGATCGGTTTCTTGATGCAATTTTTTTCGAAGGTTGGAGAGTAAAATAGTTAGAAGGTTGTGTCCTCAAGTTATTCCAAATTTACGTACCTCATCAGGCTTTAAAATATATGTCTATATTGAAAAATTTTTGAAAATTGAAAAAAATTCATCTGTTCCTTATTTGTTAGGGGTTATTAAAAAAAAACCATCACTTATGTTTTTTTATTAAATACCAATTCACAAGGGAACCACCTGACGTGTCCGCCTGCGATTGAAACGGGACTTCGATTGTTGGAAAAAACATGTCTTAAAACTCTCGTGAGCAATATTTCAGCTCCACTATTTAATATCTCGATTTTTGACAATTTTTCAAAATTTTAAATGAATTTTTTCAATAAAAATGTGTTGTTTTTGGAAAAAGTACTTTTTCATCAAACTTGATGAAATTTAGGTCTCTAACTAAAAATCGACATCCCGAACCCTAACTAGGTATCTAACAGGTAGTGAAAGTAGTGAAAAAGTAATGAATTCAGTCAAAATTTCAAGAAAAGTAGTGAAAAAATGAAAAAAAAAAACGATATTTTTTTCATATGATGAGCACATAATTCGTTAATTTTTTTCGAAGCTATTACTCCATCTTTTGTATTATTTTTTTCATAACTAGGTATAATGTGTTCATTTTTTTAAAAAATAATTTTGGTTTAAAATACAGATTTTCTTCCAATTTGAAATTTTTCTGGTATGAATTTGATCTCGTTGATTTTTTTTAGAGGGGGAGGGGGTCGAGTTGAGAGGTTCCTCAAAATCTGGGGAAAAAATAGTGAAAAAGATTGTGAAAAAGTAGTGATTTGAAGGTCTTCAGAAGGCATCCAAAATCAACTAAGGCAGTTGAAAATAGATTTCCAGGCGAAAGCCTCAAATGTGTATTTTGGACCAAACATTAAACTGGGAGAAATTCGGAATAGCTGATTGAAAACACTCAAATCGCTGAGCTACCGACCTGCGTCACTGGAAATAAACCTTATCCACCTAATATCGACTCTCCGAAACCAAATTTGGCTATTTCCAGCCATTCTGGAACCTCCAGCACAACATCGATTCACTCCATCATTTTCAATATCTCCAAAAAACATCCAAATTAACTAAATGTTCTGAAAATTTAATGCTTCGGAACAACATTATCTTTTCAGGGCTTTTGAGGTATTTTCAAAATTTCTCTTCCATTTTTGAAAAAAAAAGAAATTCGAAAAAAATTGGGCAAACAACAACAACATTTTTTATCCAAAATAATTTTGGTGATTTTTAAAAATTATATTTTTTTTAAATTGAGGAAAAATTTTGAAATATTTCAAAAGTCCTTAAAAGATGATGTTGTTCTGAAGCACATATTAAATTTTCAGACCATTTTATTCAATAATTCCTAAGATATCCCGAACCTAAATTTTTCAATTTTTACTTATAACAAGATAGAGCATACCCTTAACTGGAAAAAATTCGAAATAATTGTGCTGGAGGATTCAGAGCGGATGGAAATAGTCAAATTTAGGTTCGGGAGGTAGATATTTGAAAGAGACATGAATTTTATTAAGTTTGATGAAAAATTACTTTTTTCCAAAAATATCACGTTTTTGCTGATTATATTCAATTTTTATATTTCCAAAAATTCGCCAAAAATTGAGGTCCAACTTGAGCAGCTGAAATTTTGGTTACGTGGGTTTTAGGACATCCTTTTCCCAATAGTTGAAGTCTCGCTTCTATCGGTGGTAGACCCCATACTCTCTAAATCTGAATCAATCAAATTTGATAAAATTATACCTATTCGAATCAGTAGAATAAATTTCACTAAATCATAAATTACTGATTTTTTTCTCACAAATTGAAAATTGACAGAGAAATTAGTGATTTTCGATTGCAAGATCAGTAAAAAATCATATATTTTTAGTGAAAATTTTTTCACTGATTCAAAAAGGCTGAACTTTACCAAAATTTGACAGATTAGAGAGTAGATAAGTACCTAGTTTGCTTGTCAGTAAAAAATCGAAAAAAATTTTTAAACATTTTCCTGAAATTTTGTTAAGTATGAATATTTTAATCCATAAAAATCATTAGCAGGAATTTTCCATCATCATTCCCCTTTCAAGCTACTTTTTGAAAATGAAAAAAAAATGAATTGTAATGTTTTTTTTTTCAAAAATTGGAAGAAACCTCGAAAAACATGAGTCTTCTAAAAATTGAAAAAAAAATCGGTCTTGATGATTTTTATGGGTTAAAATAATTACACTGACATTCCAGAGAATTTTTTTTCATTTTTTTACTGAACGTTGAAAAAACATAAAAAATGTGATCTTTTTTGAGTAAAGACATCCATGTAAAATTATTTTTTAAAACATTGATTTTTTTCAATTTTTCAAAATTTTTTGAACATAATTAGATTTTAAAATCTGATGAGCAGGGGGCAAGTGTGAAGTCGAAAGATGAAATTTTCACCTCGTCATTTTGAAAACCATTCCCTAGCTACCCTTCTTTTTTCTGGGTTCCCCAATATCAAAAGGGTGGGCCAATTTATTTCTGCTGACTTACTGAAGGTTGGGGAGGAGGGGAAGCTGCTCCCTTTACAACTTTCGAAAAAAAGTGCAAAACGATCGCCCCTAGTCTATACGCATTTGGTGTAGTTCTAATATGACGTATCTATTAGACCTGTACAAATGTACAACTTGGAAGATAAAAGCAGAAAACAAAAATCTAGTTTTTTGCCACCGATATTGTTGCCTTGTGAGCAAAGAGCATATTGGAGCCCAGTTTCGGAATGTGTTTCGCGCAGCACATACGAAGATTTATCTTTTTATTACGTTGCCTGAATGCGAGATTATTTTTCGGGCAATTTTCGATTTATATAATGATTGTTGTGCGTTGCTAGTAATGAAAATGCATCGGTATAGAAAAAGCTAACGGATGTGTTTCGAGGAAACGTGGATGGGATGAATTTTATACTCAAATAATGGATCTTTTCTTTCTACTTTTTTTTCTCTTCTTTGTAAAGGATATATGAAAGTGGTATAGAGAAGTGAATCGAACAAACAATGTATTTTGTACTAAGTCGATTGAATGAATGCGTAATACTCGCGTAGACAGCAGTGGGTAAAAAAAAAAGGACTCGGGGAGAGCGGTTGCTGTATCGCGTGCTTTAATGCAACTTGTCTTATAAGCGGTGACGTCCTTAAGGAGGTATATTAATGATGCAATTTTTTATGTCGGCGTATACTCTATGTATAGGTATGTATATATCTTTACGTACATCAAAGACTGAGGATTTTTAGGTACCTATCTCGTATGTACCTATGCTTTTCGTTTATGGTTTCGTTATATGTTTGGAAAACTTGTTAAACGGGTTGGAAACCAGGTTTTGTTAGAATGCTCACTTAGTTGAGCATGTTACGTAAACGTATGGTACACCAGGAGATTACAATTTCGTTTTGCTTTTTTTTTCCGGTGTAAGGTATACTTGGTGTGCTATGTAGGTACTGGATGCATGTACACGAAAGGCCGAGTAATTTCTATGAAATTTTAAATAGCGTGTTTCGATTTGCTCGACCGAAATGGACCAGTGTATTTTGTTGTTGGTATGCGACGTGACGTTTTTTGAACGTAATTTCGCAAGTGTTTTGTTATCCAATTTGGCGGAAAAAATCTTACGTACCTATTTGATTACATTGTTGGTGTAGTTTTTTCATTTTTTGAGAAAAAAAATTGTTTTCCCAACTCATCTTTGAATTTTGATTTTTGTGACCTGAAATTGTTGTATGTACTGAGTCCTGCTCTCCAGTGTCCCACTTGAATGTGATCAATGCTGAAAACTTGAAAATATTTTGGAATCGCCGCAAAAAACAAAAAAAAATGATGGTTTAGTCGAAAAAAAAATTATGAGAATCAAAATTGTAGAGAATGAACTTTCTTATCTTAGTGTAGGCAAATTAGAAAAAAAAAACATTTCTGGCCAGCAAAGCTTTTATTGCGGAAAACTGTCGAGAGAGGTCCCCTGAGTAACCCCTAAGAGTTATCACCCCCAGACCTTTTGCTAATTTTTTTATGGGGTTCCACCCCCTAAAAAACAGTTTTTCGCTTCTATCTCATTTGGATTTGATTTTTTGGTAGAAATAGTTCAGTACTTTTTTGTTCTACAGTCAATTCCCAATATTTTTTGTATGAAATTTTTTTTTGTGCGACTATTAGCAGAGGAGATAGAGAGTCCTGAAGGAAGGGCGTTTTGGAAAATATGCTATCATTTAAAAACAATTTTGAACCAGTTTTTGATTTTATAAACAGTTGTATCAAAGAATTCTATTTTCATATTTCAATTTGTGGTTTGTAGCTTTATTTGCAAAATCTGGTTCCCTGAACAAGTGAATTTTATTCTTTTCCAAAATTCGATCGTACTTCGTAGTTTCGTACAGCGCGCAGCGTTTAAATAGTGTGAAAGTAAGAAAAAAGTATGTATCAACAAATATTTGAAAAAAAGTTTAAAAGTACAAAATTTTGACAAAATTTGATCAACGAAAAAAATTTATTATTACCTATACTAATTATAATGACACATGACGCAGCCAGCGATATCATACCATATATTGGAATTTTAAAAAAAATTTTGGCCCTCTAAACAGAGTCATTTTCCCTCTTTCGAATGACAAAAAGCTCTGAAAAATGTTGAAAAATGAGATTGCACATGGTGAATTTTTGAAATCATCAAGTTGATGACTAAATAAAATCAAAAAATCGAAAAAAACGCAAATCAAAATTCAATGCCTTTCTCCTTTATCAAACTGAATTCTGTTCTCTCTTCCTATAGGTACCATTTTAGGTTATTAAAATGGCCCTGAATGCCTGAAATTGATTCTACCAAAAATGAAACAGTATGCTTTTCATTTTGATGAGATGTTTAGTACTTAATGCTCGTTTTTAAGCAAGAAGAAAACATTTATGAGACCTGAACTCATTGTCATTTTAAAGTAGAAGGTTTATACTATACAAATTGTTAGTAAAAAAAGATTCGGTATTTTTGGTCATTTTTTTGCTTTTTGTGTCTTCTGCAAAATTCACTTTTCCGACGCATGATATTTCGTCGTTTGCTGCGTCACTGATAGAAATTTTTGCCTATATTTTTCTCGATCTAAATATCAAACTAAATCAATTTTTCAAGTTCAATTTTCTCTAGATTTTTTGAAGTTTAAATTGTACCAATTTATTAAAGCTTAAGTTTTCTCAAAAATTTTTCTGATTTGACGAACTTTTTTTCCAACTTGAACAGACGTCAAGAAATTGATAATTAATTAATTATTAATTCAATTTTCGTTTATGTCTTTTCAAGTTGAAATGAGGATGATCTTTGAGTTGAAAAACATTTTCGAGTTGGAAGAATTTGGAAAAAATAAAATGTTGAGTAAAAAAATTTGTACTTGCAAAAAATGTTGTAAAATTGTAAAATTCAGACTTGAAAAAATGTGAAAATTTACTCTGAGAAAAATGTTGGTATTGAAAACATTTTTGAGGAAATTGAATCTTGAAAACATTTTGAAAAAATTGTACATTTTGGCGTTGAATTTTTTTAAACTGTCGCCAGTGAGTAATATAGACTCGTGTAATTTTTCAAATCTGAGGCAAAGCAAACATTATTTTTTTGCTTTGCTTGGGTCTTATTATTCAATTTAGTGATGAATTTGAATAATTTTCTTATTCAGAAAATTTTGACAAAATCTATATAAATCCAAAAAATTGTAATTTTTCTAGCATCATTTCATTGCAGCTTAAAAAGAACTTACTTTTTTAAATTTTAATTTCACTCTTGCATAATTGCAAATCACATTTTGCAAAATTGATTGGTTTATGAGGAAAACATATTTTTCTACCCTTAATCAGAATCTTATTGAAAAGGGAAAAAGTTATCAATTTTTCAAGAAATGATACTGGTCATTAGTTTGTACTTTATGTAAATTCATAAATCAAGTTTTCCTTAAAAAAAAATAAACCAACTGTTTTTATTTTTGGGCTACCCGGTTTAAATATCACCCGCTCAGAATTCTGGCAACATACGCGAAAAAAATGATGATGAGGTTCCTAACAGAATGGAACGATATTGCATTAGTTTTATGTGCAAAAAATGTTGGTTTTTCAGTCATATCTTTGGAAAAAGTTGAACGATTTCAATCTAAATTTTTCATTTTCCCATCACTGCACACAGCTTTTAAAAATATTTCGAAAATAATTTTTTTTCATAATTTATCCAATTTTTCAGCACACAAATTCTTTATCTTTTTTGAGTATAAGCCAAAAATTTCCAATGTAATTTAAAACAAATTGTGTCGACTGTGAAATTTCCTTTCAGTAGAGAGCAATTTTTTAAAATTTCTGTTACTTTTGAGACGTTTTTTTTGGGGGGGGGGGAGGGGGTCGAGAAGAAAATTTTCATTCTATAATGAGTAATTGCGTACAATTTCTACACCAACATAATTTTGTAGGTAGATATTTTTCGACTCCTTTCTAATTCTAACGTATTATTAACCTGTTGTTGGCATGTTTCGGACATTTTCAGGAAACGTTCCTTTTATGTTCTCGCTCATGGCTCGTGTTATGGCAAAATGAATCCTCCCTGTTACAAAGTTACATTTAAATTTTAAATCATTCGTATTCCAGGTCGAACTGCGCACACCCATCGGACTCTCGAGTGCATAAAAGTATAACGTGCGGGATAAAATTGACGTTGCAATTCTATTTCACGTACTAACAATAAGGTTCTATTCTACGTGAATATCTCCGCTCCGTCGTGAATCTTATAAAGAAACACAAATCCGCCAACTTATTACATCGTAACACCTGCGCGTATTCCGCGACAAAAATATTCTCTCAACGAGACGAATTTACAATCGCGTTCGATAAACACGACCTAAAGAAAGCGATTTCTCGAATTCAAACGTGTAAAGAATAAGATCAAAAATAACCTTAGTAGCGTCTGCATTGTTCTGATTTTTCTCTCGCCGCGTTATTAACAAACACAAATAATTCAAAGGTTGATAAAATTCTACCTTCGTCCACGATTCGAATTGCTCTACGGTATGTAGGTAGATTGTCCCATTTTAACGACACAAATGGAACGGCGTTTGCAAAAAGTAATGATTTTCTAAAATTACAAAACCTAACAACTACCTACATATTTGTGTTGTACTTTTTAACGCCATCGTCGCTGCGCCGTGCCGGATACAGACGAATTTCAGCATCGTAAACATTGCAATCGTAAACGTGTATTTTCTGAACCCTATTTCTACTTGTTGAGTTGCACTATTGTAAATTAGACAGTTAGCATAACCGAAGATATCATCGGTGTTTAATAGACATTTGTTTGTTAATTATTACGTGGTTGAAATTTTATCAGATTTTTCAGCATGTTTTTCGTATGATTGACTTTTTGAAAGGAAATTGTCCCAAAAATGACGGAAAAAAGGATCGAAAACAATTTTTTGTATACAATTTTAGCGTCATTTTTTTGCGTAGAAAAGTCATTGAAATATATATTCACAGAAAATTTTTTAGTTGTGAACTTCGTTTTGAAGAAATTTTTTTAAACGATTTCTGTTCTCCTACGAGAAGAGAATTTTTGAAAAAAAATCGTGTACATAAGATTCATACGTTCTCTATTAGAGTTAAACAGATTTTTTCTTCAAGCCTAAATTTTTTTTCTAAAAGTGACCAACATTTTTTGACAAAAATCCGAGGACGGGAACTTCTCATCTATCTCAATCGGGGATACCCTTTGAGCAAAATCAATAGACCAACGGTCATTGACCCAAATTGTTAATAAAGGGTAAGTATAGCCGGGTAAGAGGTGAATTTGGCCCTGGCTTCGATTTTCAATCTACTCCCCCCAAATGGTGTCCCTTGATGTAGAAAAAAATCTGGAAAAAATCTTGCACTTCCCCCTTTACACCCCCACCCCTTTTGGAGTTATGGCTATTTTATTGTAGTATTTTCAAGAATTTTTAATTTCAACACAAGGGAAGGAAATTTTCTGTTCTTTGGCACAAAGTTACATCTCCTAGGGTGTATTTATGATCATTTTTTAACAATTGTGGTGCACTTCTTCACGTTTTTTCGGCTATTTGAAGTTTTCAATCGTAAAAAACACCATATATAAGCGGAGAGCGATCACTTTTTGAAAATATTCCAAAAACGTGTTTTTTGACGTAAATTCACCTCACGTATTCACTTTTGGCGATTTCGATGCCACAAGGGCCGAAAATTATGAAAAACCGTACAGAAATGTTGTTATTTTAGCAGATTTTTCAAATTTTGAGCGTTTTATACGAAAAGAAATGGCCAAATGAAAAATCTAATGCCGGATTCGTGTTGAGCGGGACAAAATACCCCGATAAACACCCTTTTCGCAATCGTTTTACTTGAAGCCTCGAAATTCGCCATTTTTGTCATGAAAAATCAGTGAAAAAGGTGAATTTTGAAATTATAAGCAAAACGATCGTGAAAAGGGTGTTTATCGGGGTATTTTGACCCGCTAAATACAAATCCGGCGTTAGATTCTTTATTTTGGTCATTTTTCCCGTATAAAACGCTCAAAATTTGAAAAATCTGCTAAAACATCAACATTTTTGCATGGGTTTTCTCGATTTTCAGTCTTTTCAAGGGAACTGCACGAGGTGTGACACATCAAAGTAAAAAAAAATTTTTAGGCTTGTTGAACATCGCAAGAAACTTTCACAGCCAAAATTTTAGCCTCTGAAGTTGACTGGAGGGAGGGAGGGGGGGGGAGAGTTATGGAGGTTTGAATAATGTAATGCAAGAAATATAGGAAAATTGAAATAACTTCGCAACGTATGGCGTTTTGGACTTAATTTTTTTACCATGAGCTAACGTTGCCATAGGCCATCAGGCCATCTACAGAAGGGGTATTCTGGATCCGCAGTGTAATACCTCAAGGTGAATTTTCACTCTTACCTTATTAGGCGATTTTTCGAAATTCAAATTCTCATAACTCCATCCCTCACAAGTCAACTTCAGGGACTAAAATTTTTGGCTGTAGAAGTTTATTGTGATGCTCTACAAGCCTGGGATGCAAATTTTTGTATGTTGTTGAGGAAGTCATTCTGCACAAATAATTTGAAATTCAGCTTTCCAAGAATTTTTTCGAGGTTTAGACCTAAAATTACTGAGCTAGGAATTATTTCATCGTAATTGCGAACAACTTTAGAAGTATGGCAGGGTGTCCATTCTCTGTAAAACCGGGAAAAGTCAGGAAATTTTGGAATTTTCTCTGGAATTTTTCGAAAATCCAAAAAAAGGATAGATAATTTAGAAAAACGTTTATTTGCTTATTTTATTATAAATATTTCAAAAAATTTCACCCTTGATCCTCGGGCCAAATTATTACCTAGATCTTTTATCTGATTTTTTTATTCATTATTTTTTATAGACTGTAATGCACAATAAAATTGATATTCAAAATCTATGTCCTTTTCTTATTCAAAAAAGATCCCCCCTCCCCTATGCTTGGGATAATTTACCCTCTTTCTTTCTACACAATTTATTCAAAATCTTAAGTTTTTTGGAAACTTACCTTTTAATGAACAGTGATGAGAAAGAAAAGCCATGATGCCCGTAACCACGATGTTGAAAAAAAGGGAGAAAATGGAACAGAATTCGGAACTATTTGCCATGTTTTGGAAAACAATGAGAGAAAGTGGTGAATTTTCATCTTTTGAAGATCTTTTTTCGCAAAAATTTTCGCCCCCGCTTCGCTCGGACTCAACACGTTTATATGTTTTCATAAAATGATTTATATTTTACCTCCTCATTGATATTTTTATTTATTGGTACAAACTAAAAAATTGCAGGGATTGCGTGAATTTATAAATTTGAGACATTGGTTTTTCATTGGGTGGGGGGGGGAGGGGTAAATACAATGTGAAGAAAATTTTGATTTTTCAGTCCAGAAAATCCGAATTTTTATTTCTCTTGATTTGGTAGACACCCGTGCATACTTAATTTGTTTAATTTTTCAAAAAAATAATTTTGTTTTGGAATACTTAGTTTTTTCTTTTTATTTCAAAGTTTTTCTATCGATAATAAATTCAAATTTTCAAATTTTAGTGGTGAGGGGGAGACGGGGGAGTTAGGTGGGCTCAAAAATTTTCAGAATTGAATTTGAATTTTTTTTTTTGGCCCGAAGAAGAACATCTCTAAAAATCTCGTAAAAAGTATAAAGTGATTTTGAACTGAAAAATCATTAGACTCCATGCATTTTATACCATTTTTATGCAAAATTCCGATATCTAAGTACACCACGTGAAAAAATTACCCCTCCCCCGCCTGGTTTACGAATATCATATTTAAAAGGTCTGGAAAAATTCGAAAAATTGGTCCGGAAAACCTGGAAAAGTCAGGGGAAATCATTTCTGAAATATAGCGGACACCCTGTAATATGGGACCAGAAAGTATAAGGAAAAAATCACCACTTGAAAATAACAATAGGATACCAGGCTAACGACCCTAAATTTTTTTCAAAAAACACACTATAAATAAGATCGATTTAAAATTTGAAAATATGCCCACCATTTCTCAAACCCCATAATACTAAACGAAGTAAGTACATTAAACTCCGCCGAAAGAAATAATTCCAAGATTAATTTTTATTCGAAATTTAATGTTTTTATACCAACTTGAACCCCGCAACGATACTTCATTCTATATTTACGAGCAATCTAGGCTATAGAATTGAAAATTAGTTTTTCTCCATCACTCGTATAAGTACATATAATATACGTAGGGGTTAAACCACGTCAATATATTCGTCGGCAATATCGACCAAGTTCAGTGAAATACGATATACGAGTAGAAAATTGGTTTTAAAGCGAGCCAAAAAAAGGAAAAATGAAAAAAGTTGCCAGCCGCGATGAATTTAAGCAATTTTTTCCTTCGGATTTTTTCCCATTGTACCCGCTGAAAGAATAAATTTCAAGGATTATTCATCCAAAGCGACGAATCCTTTTAATATTGTTCTCACTTCAAAGGTGCCTGCACCTAGATATAAAAATGGTGGCTTTTTTCCACCATAATACGTGTACGATATCTCCTAAGTACCTATACGATGTGAGGTTCGAATACTTGGCATTCTTTTACTCCGACCTAAGGTAATTTCGAGGTAAATTACCCAATCGCGTCGAAATAACTCTACGGTGATTTTTCCAACTTGAAATTTACGAAATTTATTACCGACAACACAACTTGACCTACACATCTAGTTGCCAGTTGCTGTATTGTACACGTATACGCACGTGAAATGGAAATATCGCGTGTGAGTACGCGAATAAAAAAAAAATACCACGGAGAAATCCGAATCCGCGCGGCGTTCGTATAAAGGGAGCAATCATCGAGCGAATTCTGTTTGTTCGTTTGCGGTTTGTTGTACCTATGGCTTTTTTCCATAGGTATTTTTATTTTTATTACGTAATTGTAACCGATTAGCTGTGTTTAAAACGCCAACGATGGCGGACGGATGGGGTGTCTATTAAAATAATCGTACGCGTTCGAAGAGCCAATAATTTCGGAATGATTGCGATGGATACCGGCATCGGCATGGCATCGTTTTCCCAAAAATCACGAGTTTGAATGGCCCGAGGAAAAGAGGCGAGGAATTGAACCAGGCGACGCTGCGCAGGCTCGATTTTGGCGCTTGAACTCGCTTCAAAGACTAAAGTTTTTCCGACTGTTAGTGCCTCCACCCTATTTCTATGTGCGGGTAGTTCGTTGCGAAAATTTATACAGGGTTACATGAGTTTTTTTCTACCTTTTATCCTCTTGTTTCGTTTTTTTTTTCGTTTTAATCGAGCGTTCGTTGATTGATCCTCGACGAATGCCCTGTACGAGATGATTCGGTTCGAAATCGACGATCGGACGTTTTTCGGAGACCGCGATCGTTGTGATGTGTTAGCGTGAAAAATGTCCGCAGCGATTAGCGATTTATTTTGGTGAAATGTGCGATCGGGGAACCAGTTCGGGATGTTTTTTCACCAGTAAAAAGGTAGGTTGATGGGTTCGATTGCGAGACGACGAGACGACGAGCCGGTTGCCAAGGGTGGATGGGGGTGGTTGGAAAAGGTGAAAGACGAACGTCGACGTCGATTACGATTTAAAGCAGCTTTATTAACAAACTTCGAGACCGAACAGAGTTTCCCTTTAATCCACGTGCGATGACTTGACATAGCGCCTGTAGAAAGCTTGATTTATGGGTTGGGGAATTGTAGTTCGGTTTTGATTACATGTTTTACTTTCAAGATGATAGCAATAAGCTCTAGTTGCTTTTAAAGTATAGTTTCTCCAACGAGTATAGTAGAAATCACACCGTTGATGTATGATCTTTTTGAAGGATAAAGTTGCCTGTACCCGGATTAATGAGATTTTCACTATCGTATAACCTACCTACGTAGACGTATCTATATATATCGTCGAATAAATCAAACCTCTTATTTGGCGTGTACAGCTGCCATGTATTTTACACGATTAATTTTTCTCGCTATTTTTTCCACCCTTGTGAAAATTTTTCGATTTTTCGATTAATGAAAAAAAAAGCGAGATAATGTAGAAGCATCGCAGGTAAATGTTTAGCTGGTAGATGGAAAAATGAAAAGTGGTGGGAAATTATACCCACGCTGGCGTCTCGAAATACTTAATTACATTGTTTAAAGCGAAATTTCACGCCAAACGTGCATTCGTTTTGTTTATTTTAATTAAACTCATAACGAGAACTGTGCTATTAAAGCAAAGATCGTATTAATCCTTCACTCGGTTCAGAAATTAATTCGTTCGAGATGACTTTAAAAGCGTACCAAAGCATTTTACCGGTGTATTTGTAATTTATTTATATACTTTTGCGGCTGCGAAACCGAAACATTCAGTTTTATTATTTGTAAAGGTGAAATACGAGTGTTTTCGATAAACGTAGCCGCGTGTATTGTCGGTTTTGCGATTATTTTACTTCGGTATAATGAGTTTTTGTGTTGTTTTGCTCCCCCTGTAAATAAGTCGGCGAGAAATTGAGGTTTTGTCGGCTTCTAATAGCGGTAATTTGGGTTGATTTTGGCGTTTCAATACGATGTATTGAGGTGAAGAATAAATGGATTAGGTCGAGTTTTACGTCGGTGATTGAGAGTATAAGCTGGAGGTGATGGGTGGTGGAATATTAGTTTGTGGTAAGTTTCCCCAATATGAGGAGGGGGAGGGGGGTCATAGATGGATCAAATTTGGGGATGGGAGGCGGTGGAAACTTTTCCGGTGACAGAATTACAGAATATGTTTTTTTTTTGAAAAAATTTGCCAAATTTTGTATTTTGAGTTGAAAAAATTGAGGAAAACTGCATTAGTGTTGGAAATTATGCAGTTGTCAGTCTCTCAATAATAATAACTTCGGTGTTTCTTCATCTCCACGAGGAAAAGGCTTATTTTTTCGTGTGATGATTATAAATTGAAATGATTGAAGTCAAATTATTTCTTCAAGAGAATTTTTTTTTGTACTTCTATTTGATGCATTGATACTAATCATTTTTCGATTTGTTTCATGTTTTCAGTCTTTTGGAAATGGAATCTTTTGGAATTCCCAGGTTTCTCACTATATATTTTTTTTACAGTTGTTTACTTTCCAAAGTTAGCCACTCAAGTACCCACTTGGCTCAATAAATAATCTTTGTTATTAGTTAACATTTAACCCAAAATGATGGAAAACTGAAGCTGAAACTTGAAGAAATGGTTGAATGTAAAACCCAAAATATCTAAATGAAATCAATTCAACGATTCACTTTTTTTCACTTATTTTTTCTTACCTTTGAAATGGAAAATTTTGAAAAAAATCAGACAAGTGGCTGAATGAATGTCCATGTTCCTTTTTTCTTCTATATTGTAACATTCATTTCGGTAGTAACCTTAGTTATTTGTTTTTAAATTTAAATATATGTGAGCTTGGATATAGAAATTACCCTCAGGGGTTCAAAAATTGATATTCAAGTTTGATTTTGGGCTTTTCAGAAGGAGTAGAATCAAGGGGGAACCTCAACTCAAAAACAAATTTTTGACCCTAAGGGTGGTTTCTATATCTAGGTTCTAGGCTCACATATATTTTTTTTGGGGGGGGGGGGGGCGGGGAGACTTGTTATGACGATAAATTTTTTTAGAAATTTCAAACACAAGAATCTTAACTTTTTATTTACAAATCAATGATAAGAGATGTTTTCCTTTATTATTTGGAACTAGAGGTGGGATGGGTCTTTTCTTTTATTGCTACACCCAAATCAATTTTTAATCTTTGTAAAACTTGAAAAAAACGATTTTAAAAATTAGCCATTCCAATACTTAGTACTGTGAAGTTTTGTTATGTTATTTTGTGTTGGGTAATTACTCAATTTTACTACTAGTTTTTATCACAATTTTCATGTAATTTATAAATGAAGAAAAAAAAGCTCAAATTTCAAATAAACAATAAATTTTTAATGGAAACCGGTTTTAGAAAAAAGAAAAAACAAGAAAAACTGATTACCTACCTATTTGCTGGAAAGAAACCAAAGAGCCGAAGTTATTTACGGAATGAAACCAAAAAACCCATATTATAATTCAGAAAAAAATTATGTAAAAAAATGAAAACTTCAAATTATTTTTACCATAAAATAATAAAAAAAACTGTGCAGAAAAAAACCTGAAAAACTGAAATCATTCAAGGAAAAAACTAGAATAACTTAAATAATGATTTTTGGGAAAAAGTTTCGAGCAAAAAGAACTGAATTCGCATCACTTTACAAATGGAATTAAAAAACATAACGTCGCAGAAAAAAAAACATTTTTCCAGAATAAAAAATAGAAAGAAAATTACTTACCTATTTGCTGGGAAAAAAATAAAGAACCCAAATTATTTTTGAAATAAATTGAAAAATCTCAAATTAAGTGGTTTAAAAACGAAACCAAGAAACAAAAAAACGAAAGACCGTTATTATTTTCAGGATGAAACCAGTCAGAAAAGAAACCAAAAACAGAGTTTTTTTTTTAATTACGAGTAAAATCAGTGTTCAAAACCGCCAGAACCAAAACCCACCAGAACCACTTTATTTTCGATTTTTCAAATGGGAACCAGGACCAATTGGAACCGGTTCCAAGAGGTGTTGAAATATTCCCAAAAAAGACCAAAACGAACCAATTCAGCAGGGAAAAAGAGAAATTCCCAATTGGGAGAACCATAAGAAATTTTGAAGCTTGTAAATTAACAGAACCACCAGAACAAGCATAAGTATTTTGAGATAAAAACCACCACCAACAGGAACCATTTCAATAAATTTCTAATCGATACAAGAACAACCACCACCAATTTGTGAATCGGTTCCAATTGGTTCTAAAAAATTTTAAGCAATTGAGTAGGCACCTTTCTTTAATCTTTATATGAAGTATGTACTTGGTGCATTTCAATTTGGCGGAGGATGACGGAATGTAATATTCAATTCAAATTTTCGTAGTTTGGTATTTTTGAATTTTTTTCCTTCTTTTGGCGTGTTCCATGTCAACTCGAGCAGGTTTTGATCTTAGGTCTTCCTATTTTTCTCAAAATTGATTTACTGGTTTCCCTAAATGGTACAATCGAGGAATCATTGTCATTTCGATCAAAATCCTTTAGGAGGGTGGGAGAGCCGGGAGCCCACATAATTTTCATACAATTAAGATTTTTTGTGAAACGACTCAACTTTGAAGGTTCATATCTCGAGATTGGTAAAGTCCAAGAAGAATCTGTTTGCACAGTTTTGTTAACAATTGAAAGGAAATTGAAAATAATTGATGATCACATTTTGAAAAGTTCAAAATTTAACCTCCATAATTAAAGTTCAACTTTCATGATGAATGTAAAAGATAAAGATGTGGGCCACCATTTAAAAATCTGAAAAAATTACAGCAAGGAGAAATTTTCATGCTGTCAAATAATTACGTTTCAAGATGGGATCTGAACTCCCCAAGGGGGGACAGGGATTTCCAAATCTGGTCAGAATTCAAAAAAATGGAAAAACCAAAGTACCTTACATATCAATTTTGAATTTTTTCTAATTGATTGAAAATTGAAAAAATAAATTGAAAGACCGAATGGAACCGGGAGAACCGGGACCAATTGAAACGGTCTCTAATTTTAGGAACCACCACCAGAACAATATGATGAAATTTTTCGAAACAGAACCCAAAACCAGAACCGTTTGCAAAAAATAAAAAACCAGAACCATTTCAAGATCAGAATCACAAATTACAAAAACTGAAAATATCAGAACCAAACAGAACCGTTTCAGACAATTGTCAAAAACCAATTCAAAAACCAGAACCAGGAACCATTTAATAACAACACATCCCAAAACCACAACCACCACCACCAATTGAACTTCAATCGAAGAAACCAAAAATTATTTTGAGAATAAAACAAAAAGAAATCATTTTGAAAATGAAACCAAAACTCTTGATTATTTGCAGAAAAAAAACTATTTGGACCAAAAACAAAAACACCCAAATAACTGTCGAAATAAAACTAAAAAAATGCAGAAATAAAAAAAATTTCAATTATTTTCAGAATAAAACAAAAAAGTGAATTATTTGCAGATAAAAAGCACATAACTTGCAGAAAAAAAATGCATCTGGAGAAATGGGGCAAAAAACTCATTAATTGAGGGAAAATCAAAGAATTCAAATACCCTTCGGAATAGAACATAGAAAAAATCTCAGAAAAGAACTCAAATAATTTTAAAAATTTAGCTTAAAAAATTCGAATAATTTTTAAGAAAAAATCAAAAAAACTGAATTATTTCAGGATGAAACCCACAACCACCTAGGTATACATATCTTCTAACCCCTAAACCACTATGCCAATTCTGCAACTACGAACCGATATCCAACCAACACCTCATTTTCCACTGCCCATACCTAATACAAGAAAGACAAAACCTCAATATTTTTGAAAGTTCCAGAACTATTCTCGATTCAAAAACAAATACAAAAATCCTACAACTAATCAAAAAACTCATACTCCAACACCAAATCGCAACCTCCTCTTCCGACACAGGCGTAAAAACCTAGGCAATTATACACGCCCAGTGTACCTAATACAATTATTTCAAAAAAAAAAAAATTTGAGATGAAAAACATAATTTTTGGAACAAAGCTAAAAAAATATTCACATTAGAAAAACCAAAGAATTCAAAATGATGTTTCAGAATATCATTTTGTTAAGCAAATTTTTTTATGATACAAAAATTATAAGAGAAAATGATACTGTTTCAGAAAAAATCAAGCAACGATGGATTTTTAATCTGGGAATTATAATGTAGATTCAACTTTGAAAAGTGACCCAATTTTTTGCGATTTTTTTTATGAATTCAAAATTGAAGTGACTACGAAGTACGAAGATATGTAATTATTTTGAATCAGAATAACTGTATACAAAAAAATATATCATGGAAATGAATAATACTGTATGTACCTGGAAAGTCATTCGCCCGTTCAGTTTTAAAAATATGGGGCAAATTTAGATTTTTTGATGAATTCGATGCTCGATTATTGTGATGGCGCATACGAAAAGGTGACCCAGACAAAAAAATCGGTTTTTGTTTTTCTTCTTCAATTCGATGTAAAATTGGCCGTAAAATACGATAAAACCATCGCCAGGTCCCTATCTCTGTTTTTAACTGGTAAAAAATGACTGTAAAGTGTGGTACCTCCAAAAAAATTGAAAAAAAAATTGTAAAAAATCGAAAAAAATATTTTTTCCATATTATTTGAAACTACTTTTTGAAAAATGAGAAAAAAACTTCAAAAACTTTAAACGTGTTTTTCTCGAAAACAACTTTTTTGGTCGGGGTCACCTTTTCGTCACAATTATTTAAATTTGACAAACGAACAACGACCTATTCATTTATCTGGAATGAGTGACAAGAGGTTACTTGGGAAAAATTCACCAATTTTCATTATTTTAACAACGATTTAATGGCAAGTGATGATGAAGAGCTTTGAGGGAAATACCTGACCATTTTCACTTCATCCCCCCCCCCCCCGCCAAAAAACCCATCATGTGTTAGATTCTGTTCTTTCAAAAAAATAAATAAATAGACCAGAACTTTTTACGAAAAACTTCGATTCATAATTACGAATCGGACGAAAATGAGCATTTATTCGATCAAAGACGAAAGTACCCCACGATAATTTAATTTTTCTAACAAAATACGTAGTATAACGACTCTTCAACCTTGACGTTGAACGAGAAAACCCCGAAGTAAAATTCAAAATAACTGAATGAATAATACAAATACCTCTACGTTCAAGTGTACACGAGTACGAGTATGGTTTGGCTGAATCACGGACGAGGGCAAAACCGTGTGTAATATATAAGAGGATCAGGGTAAAATAATGTTTCACTGGAGTACGAGTACTCACGTCGGTTGAACTGGAAAAGGAAATCGATATCTTCGCAATGCATTTATTGTATTAATGGCAAAGGCTGGCGGGTTCATTGTGGAATCAGCAGACAAATCGTTTCTCGTTCTAATGTTTATTGTAATAGCGATTCGAGCTCGTCGTTTAATTATGTTACAAAAGCGAGGTTTTTTCCCCCTTAACCAAGATTATATAAGGTTAAATTTATTAAAAGGTGTTTTCGTATAACTTTTATAACCAAAGTGGGTTTATAAAATCGATGCGATACGTTAAATAAATTTTCATCTTTAACCAAGTTTTATATTAATTAACGTCGTTTCTTGGCAAACTGTAATTTCCTCTTAACCGTATTACGTTCTATAAAGTTACGTAGATGGAACGTTTTACGTATAGGTAATACTTTTGTTATGAGTAAATACTCGATCTCGTTTACACGTATTTTAACTCGCTCCTTTCAAAGGATGAATTTTTTTGTTTTTTTATTTTTTTTTTCTTCAAACCATGGATCACTGTCACGCAGACTAGATTAAAAGCTCGTTTTTATGGTCAAGTTTATTCGCTGGGATAGAGATCGTGATAATGGACTGTTATGTCTTCATTCATCATTTATCTGTTATGTACGTTGGTGGTTGCGACGGCATGTTGATTCTTTTACTAGCACCCTACCGCGTGCTTCTCTGACTCGAATGAGATTTCATTTTTTATCCGTTTTGTTCAAATGATACGATATTTTGTATTGGGAAAAGTATATCGCGAATTTGTAATATCTCGTACGATCAATTTTTCGTACATATTCGATCTCTTTTATCAAATAGTGAGATACGTGCGTATATAAGATGAAAGGTGGGTAATTTCCAACACAACGGCGTACCATTTTCTTTTCGTATTATTTCACTCGATACAAAAGCGCGTGAAATATTATTTCCTACCGATTTATTATTTCGAATTGAGGTACGACGATGATCAAAATATATGGAATTTTTAGCGTTTTCAAATTGGCTAGGATTCGGGTGGAATGGCGTGGCGGATCTAAAAGCTTTTCGAATGCTGTAGCCTTTGATGTTTCATTTGCTGATATCGAGTCCCCCACTGTAGATAACGTTAATTGCGAGTCATTCGTTTACCTCTCGGTGTATGTCGAATCGACGCCATTAAACTCCTTTTAGCAAAAAGTACCTAATAAAATTCAACGAGATCTCGAGGGATTTTATTTCTACGATTGAGAATACATTATATTAATGATCGATTTTACCCTCGTAGGTTTTTGAATAAGCGTGGTTTCGTTTTGGAATGGGGTATAAAAATAGGGAACGAGATGGGATATGTTCTAAATGTAGGATGATTAATGGAAAGAAATGGGACAGGTATGTCGAGAAACGAAGTGTGAAATTTTGGGTTCAGGTTGCGATGTTTTAATTTTTCGACGAATTCGTGAAAATTAAAACTTGCTGAATGAGTTTGTTTTTCAGAATGTTTACATTTCAATTAATATGTTTGAATTTTGAAGTAATGCAAATGAGTTGAGATTTTTAATTTTGTCATTTTTGTCAACATTAAGTTGATTTGGGTTGAAGTTTTAATTACAATGACGATGAAAAACAGAGAAGATATGAAATAGAATTTTGAGAGGGATCGAGAAAGTAAAAACTGAAAAGGTTGAATTTTTTCTGATTTTTTTCGACTTAGTGTACAATTTTTAAAAATTTTCATCAGGGAAATTTCTCAGAAAAAGTCGCACTTTTTGAAATTTTTCTGAATCAAGCCCAATTTTTTCGACAAAAACTACAATTTTGCTATTGTAAATTACCCCCTCTCCCCTAGATAAAAATGAAAAGATTTTTGTGATCGACTGTAAATTTTCAAGTGAAAATCTTTTTTGGTAAATTACGTTTTGAATAGAAAAATTGTAGATTGTAGAAGATATTTTGAATAAAAACAATCGAAAAATTCAATTTCAGTTGGAAATTTTAAATTTATTTGTCTCTTCAGTCTTCATCTTTATTTTTCACCGTGATTGTAATTTCTCAAGAAACCCACTGTAGACATCTGGTTTAAATTTAACCGATTATGAAAATGTAATTTTCGAAAAGAGCATGCTTCGAAATCACCGTATTCAAAATTCCAGATGCTCGAATTCTGTTTTCGATTTTTGAAAAATTTTCAAAATTTACGATTTTTAGCAAAAATATAATTTTTTTTTTAGTGAAATTAATGAAAAGTAGATCTTTGTACAAAATCAATCTCTTAAAACTGAATTTCAAAATTTTAAAATTTTGATTTTCTTCAGACAACGACCCGACTGCGCGAAAAAATCATTTGAAAATTTGACGGCAAATTTGGAGAAAAGTGGATTTTTTCGTCAAATTACTCGAAAGGAAACGCAAACCTGATTTTTAACATCTTATTTGATTTTAAGAAATTTTGGAAAAATTCAAAAATGGTTACTTGAAAAAATCAAATTTCGTTAGAGGGTTCAGAAAAACCAAAAATAGTGAAATTTGGTTTTGGGAGGTCGATATTAGATAGGACCCTGATTTTCTTCAATTTTACTGAAAAGGTACTTTATTTCAAAATTTTTACCTTTTCGTTGTAAAATTACGATCAATAATTCGTGAAATATCAAAAAATCAACATGAAAAATTTCTCAAACATTGAAGATTCAGTGGCTGGTGGTAGCTGACTCACTCAGGGTACATGTATTTTGTATAGAGGAAAGCTGTAAAAAAAAAAAAAAAAAGATTTTCAGAATATAAATGGATATCATTTTAAGATGGGCTGGAGTCACAATTTCAAATCATTATACATAATTAAAAGGTTGATAATAAAACAACTAAAATTCCTTACCAATACCAAGTCACCAAGTCATAAAAATGGTTACTGTTAGCATGATATCAACGTCTGCAAACCATTACATAAATGTTTTTAAAATACTTACTTAGGTTCAAAAAATAGCTAAAAAATGTATGATACCCTAAACGTAGTTATGTTAATCAATTATTTTGATATTTTAGTTTGGAATTACCTATCTTATAATTGGAGGTTGATGAATGCGATTAATACGAGAGAAGGTAAAAAATTATTGAAATACTCTATGTTAAAATGTAAATAGAAATAATGAACTTGATTTAATGACCAATAATTTCAGTATAATCAGTCTTTCTTTATTAAAAATTAATAATAAAATACATAATTATTTCTAAAAATGCATTCTAAATAAAAATAACTACTATAGGTACCTGTATGATAATTAAAAATAGATACAAATATATTATATTGAGTGAACTCCGGGACTATTCGTTTTGTCCTTTTTTCGAAAGTTGAAGAGAGTAGGTATCTAGGAAGTTGTGCTCGAAACTCAAAGCGACATCTTGAAATTTTTACTCCCCTGACTCCACATTTATCCCTCCCCGCACTAAACTATAAAATCTGACTATGTTCAAAAAACATTGAAACATAAAAAAATAGCACGAATATCTTTACCCAAAAATACCACTGATATCAATTTTTCATCTTTACCTTATTTTATGCGGGGTCCACACGCTTCAATTTTACTGGAACCAGTATGATCAAATAGCTTGAATCAAGTAAACTTGAACATACTTGACTCGTGTGTACCAATTTGTTTCAACTGCAAATTTTTGGAATCAAGTGGTGACCAGCGGAAAGTAAAGTTGAAAATTTTCAACTTTATTTGTCACTTGATTCAACTTGACTGCATTTTAACCAATAGGAATAAAGATTTTGTAAGAAATATTTGGCTATGTTTTGGTACAGTTGATTTTAATTGGTTGATGTATTAAAAAATAGAAACAATTTAGAAATAAACAAACAATTCCTTTGAACTGATAAAAATTTGATTCTAGCTACTTGATCACACTGGTTCTAGTAAAATTGAAAAAGATTGAAGCGTGTGGACCCCGCTTTATCTGAGGAGGGGGCATGGCCCTTAGAAAAGATCGTTTTTTCCATGTTTTTTCCATATTCAGTTTAGAAAATTAAAAAATAAATGTTGAAAAAATTTTCCTGAAATTATATCAGCATATTTAAACCCATGAAAATCATCGAAAGCAATTTTCCATCATCGTCGGCGCTTTCCATCCAAGCCATTTTTTCAAATTGAAGAAAAATGCATTGTAGATGTTTTTTCGAAAATGGGGAAAAGCGCGGAAAATGGACGTCGATGATTTTTATGGGTTTGAATATTCACACTAACATCATTTCGAGAAGAAATTTTTCAATTTTTTTATTTTTCACTAAATTATGAAAAAACATAAAGTTATATTTTTTTAAGGATCTCTGAAAAAAGTAAATACTTATGGGAAATGGATGTCATTGATATTTTTATGTGAGACATCTATGTTAGTTGAAATCATTTTTGGAATAGAAAAATTAAATTTATTAAATTTAGTTAAATTTTAAAGCCTGGAGAAGAAGGACAAATGTGAAACCTGGGAGAAAAGGAAAAAATGTTATCACGTCGTTTTGAAGTCCAGGCATTGCTTCCTAGCTAGGTACCTGCTACCTACTCGCTACCCGGTTGACAAGGTGCTAGCGTTTTGCTAGCATTTCAGTCGCAACACTCGCAAAAAACGAACTTTCTACTCGCTTTTTGATGCTAGCCTAATTTTGCTCGCTCAATGTTAGCAATTTGCTAGCAAAAATTTGCTAGCGAATTTGTTGCTTGCGTAACGCTAGCAAATTTCGAGCAAAATTACGCTCGCAAATTTGATGCTCGCATAATGCTAACAATTTTGTTAGCAAATGTACGCTAGCGTTTTGATGCTAGCAAAACGCTAACGCTTTCGCTAGCAACTATACGCTCGCGTATTGACACTAGCTATACGCTAACGCCTTTGCTAGCAACTATACGCTCGCGTATTGACGCTAGCAATACGCTAACGCCTTTGCTAGCAACTATACGCTCGCGTATTGACGCTCGCAATACGCTAACGCCTTTGCTAGCAACTATACGCTCGCGTATTGACGCTAGCAATACGCTAACGCCTTTGCTAGCAACTATACGCTCGCGTATTGACGCTAGCAATACGCTAACGCCTTTGCTAGCAACTATACGCTCGCGTATTGACGCTAGCAATACGCTAACACCTTTGCTAGCAACTATACGCTCGCGTATTGACGCTAGCAAAATGCTCACGATTTGCTTCAATGGTGTAAATATGAGGAAGAGGATAAACCCTCCCCAGAAACCCTCTCCAGATGCCCTTAAAAATTGATTTTTTTATTCGAAAAGTATTTTTGATTTTAAAACCACATTTTTTCGACAGTAATAATGTATAGTTTGCAAAAAAAATGTCCTCGTTTCACTCGGACTGAATTTGCTACTTCTTTATTTTTTTTAAATCGAGGCTGTTTATGAAAAATCAAAATCATCTCAGTTTACTTACTTACTCACTCATTTGAAATCAGTGAAATTTCACTGAAAGTCAGTGGAATTTCACTGATTTAAAAAGTCAGAATTGCAGCACAGGGAAATCAGTGAAAACCTGAAAACCACTGATTTGTTTCGGTGAAATTCCACTGAAATTAATTTCAAAGAAATTTCAAAGAAATTTCACTGATTGAACCAGTGAAATTCAATTTTACGATTTTTCGTGGATTTGCCTATACATATGCAATTATTTCATGAAATTAAATGATTGTTTATTCACATTGAAAGAAAATCACTAAGTACCTACACACATTTCGATATTTCGATCGTAGTTTACGAGTGTCTGTTTCCCGAAAATGCTCTGGTGGAGGCTCAATTTTTTTTTCGAAGTCCATTATCAGAGACGTTCAGAGGTCTAAATTTTTTTCAAAACGTAATTTTCACACACTTAAATTTGTTTTCTCAACTAAATTTTTTTCAAAACGTAATTTTCACACACCTAAATTTTTTTTGAGTCCCAATTTTTTTCCAAATGTAATTTTTTAACACCTTAATTCTTTTTTCAACTAAATTTTTTTCAAAACGTAATTTTTACACACCTAAATTTTTTTTCGAGTCCAAATTTTTTTCCAAATGAAATTTTTTAATACCTTATTTTTTTTTCAACAAATTTTTTTTCAAAACGTAATTTTTAAACACCTAAATTTTTTTTCTCAATTATTTTTTTCAAAACGGGATTTTCACACACCTAAATTTTTTTCTCAACTAAATTTTTTTCAAAACGTAATTTTTTCACCTTAATTTTTTTTCCCAACTGAATTTTTTTCAAAACGTAATTTTCACACCTAAATTTTTTATTCTCAACTGAATTTTTTTTGAAAAGTAATTTTCACACACCTAAATTTTTTTCGAATCCAAATTTTTTTCCAACTAAACTTTTTTCACACCTAAATTTTTTTCCAAACGTAATTTTTTCACACCTAGACGTATGTCTGCGTGCAAAAAAAGACCTCGTCGCACAGCCACAAATGTCTGTTAAAAAGAAAACGCGAAAACCTGACCGTCAGAAACGTTTCTAACGTATTGGTTAAGTATGTATTTCGTTTTTTTTTTCAAACCATTTTATTTTAGTTTCCTACATTGTGTTACATTTTTTTTATAAATACGATTTTTTTTTGAAATTTGTATACATTTGTCGTTAATTTTTTTCGAGTCAAAATTAGGTGTGAAAAAATTACGTTTGAAAACAAATTTAGGTGTAAAAAAATTTCATTTGGAAAAAATTTTCATTAAAAAAAATTTAGGTGTGTAAAAATTGAGTTTTGAAAAAAATTCAGTTGAGAAAAAAAATTAGGTGTGTGAAAATTACGGTTTGAAAAAAATGTAGTTCAAAAAAAAATTTAGGTGTGTGAAAATTACGTTTTGAAAAAAAATAAGTTGAGAAAAAAAATTAGGTGTGTGAAAATTACGTTTTGAAAAAAATTTAGTTGTGAAAAAAAATTTAGGTGTGAAAAAATTACATTTGGAAAAAAAATTTGGACTCAAAAAAAATTTGGGTGTAAAAAAATTTCATTTGGAAAAAAATTTAGATTCAAAAACAATTTAGGTGTGTGAAAATTACGTTTTGAAAAAAAATTAGTTGAGAAAAAAAAATTAGGTGTGTGAAAATTACGTTTTGAAAAAAATTTTGTAGTGAAAAAATTTAGGTACGTAAAAATTACGTTTCAAAAAAAATTTTGTTGTGAAAATTTTGTTTTAAAAAAATTTTGTTGAAAAAAAATTTAGGTGTGAAAATTTTGTTTTGAAAAAAATTTTGTTGAGAAAAAAAAACTTTGGTGTGTAAATATTTCGTTTGGAAAAAAATTTGGACCTCTGAACGTGGACTTTGAAAAAAAAACGAAAAAAAATGAGCCTCCACCATAGCATTTCCGGGACATAGACACTAGTATAATATTCAAGTAAGTAATACCATATTGAGAAAATATTTGAGAAAATTTAAATCCTGCAAACTGCACTGCTAATGCATATATTAACCCACCCATTGAATGTATATAGACTGGATTTAATGACTAGATACTTATCGAGTACTGATAGCCGTGTGGCTTAGGTTAGGGCGTTAGGAACGTAGGGTCATAGGTTCAAACCCCATCGCAGGCATCGGGATTTTTAGTTGTGAAATTTGAAGCAAATGGGTAGAGGTAGGTAAGGATATACCTGAAATGAAAAAGATAGTATGAAATAAGGTTGCCAACCCTTTTAAAAAAATTAATTAATGCAATTTAATTTTGTTTTTAATTGTGCGATAATACGCTTCATCGACGCTAGCTTTGTGCTAGCTTTATCGGCGCTAGCGCCGAGCTCGCCTATTTTTGCAACAAATGCCTCTAGCTTAACGTTAGCGTTTAATGCTAGCTTCATGCTAGCTTTGGCGCTAGCGCCGAGCTCGCCTATTTTTGCAACAAATGCCTCTAGCTGAACGTTAGCGTTTAATGCTAACTCAAAGTTAGCAACAAACGTTAACTCAAAGTTAGCATTAAACGCTAACGTTAAGCTAGAGGCATTTGTTGCAAAAATAGGCGAGCTCGGCGCTAGCGTGGAATCACTAGCATTTTGTCAACCGGGTACTCAGCCTTGAAAAAAAATCAAAACCTCTGTATACCTAATTACCTACTTCGATGAGTCTTATTTATTATAAACGTGATAGTATGTAAATGAATTTATCTGATGATAACACCTGAAAACAATGAAAATACCTTACCAATTTCAAGTTTTAAATGTTCAGCACTTGCACGTAGAAAACAGCTGGGAAAATCATTGATAGGTACAGAAACTGCAGTCGTAGTGATCAATAATTTTGAGATATCGGTTTAAATTGTTTTATATTTAATTAGAGGTTGTCGCTAAAATACTTAAGGGTAAGGTTGCCATATTTCGACCACTTTTTTTCAAACTTCCACCAATCGAAGACTTTTTGAGGTAGAAACGTCGAAAATGGCTTAAAAAATACCTTGATTCTTCCTCTACCACTCCCTAAAATTTTGAGCCGATACAACCATTTTTTGTATTTTTTGAGATTTTTTTTGTGAGGGAACTCAAAAATCGATTTTGAAATTTTGGGTTCCTAATTTCGACCACCAGCTGATTTCGCCCGCATAGAGCGGAATTTACCCGAAAATAATTTTTTCATATTCTTCTTTCACAGATAAACAAAATGAGACCAAAACGACAACCCTACAGCCAAATCTCGCGGAGAAAATCAGAAAAAACAAAATCGCATTCAAAAAACAGATTGCATAAGATAGTATAGCTGGTCGAGATTAGGGCACCCCAAACAATTTGAACTTTAGTGAAAATTTTTGTTGCGTACCTCCAGTTGTTTTCAAAAACGATGATTTTATCGAAATCTAACACCATGCCCCATCACAATTCACAATTATTTGGTAGAATTTATTAAAAAAATTATTCATAATTTGAGATCAAAGAATACGTAAAAAAATTTTTTCACCTATGCGATTTCGTTTTTTTCGATTTTCTCCGCCAATTTAGCCTGTAGAGTTGTGATTTTGGTCTCAAATTGTTCAACTACGGAAAAGGAACATGAAATTTTTTTTTCGTGTAGATTGCGTCCATAGCGGCCGAAATCGGCCGGTGGTCGAAATTAGGAAGCGGTCGAAGTTAGGGCACTTTACCCTTATAATACCTTACCTTTGCCAAACTAGCGTGGAAAATTTTTCGTGTTTTTTTTTTCAAAAAAATCTGAAATACTATCGAAGCGAGAACTGACATTATTATGACTAATAATTTTAATCGGTGTTTCTGTTTATGTAGATAAGTTATTTTGATTAGAATCAATGAGAAAGGCTCTAAAAAATCTTGGTAATTTTTATTAAAAATATTCAAAATCGGTATTGGATTAGTATAGTCTTTTAATCTAGAGGAAAAGGAGAAGATTTGATATTAATTTTAAATTAGGTGATTTAAAGTATTGTATAATTGAAGATTGATACTGAAATAACTATAATACTTCAACTGACACATCCAGCCTCTGGTAATCGTTCATCAGTATCAGGATGTATACTTACTTACTGAATTGATTATACCTGATTGGAAAACAAGAAATAGATACAAAATAAGAATCATAAAAATTATGATTGTAACGCGAATGGACATTATGACCATTAATGTTTCAATAAGTATGTATTATAAAAAATCAACCTATATTGAATGTGAAATTCTAAAAAATTAAACTAAAATCACAAATAATTACATACGATTCCAGTAAGGTACAGAGCCCTACTGACTACGGAATTGTAACTTTTGTGAATGTTTGGACATTTTGTTCATTTTTTTAAATAAGTTGCACCTTCATTTGAGTTGAATTTACACAGATTTTCACCTTTCCCAAACCTCTGGAAGTGGATTCACAGATCTTCAAGTACATTCATATTTGAAAAAATACAATTTTTTGTGTTTTTAATCACAAAATCCTTTTCTTTTAAGACAAAATATCCGATAGTCTGTGAGATGCGAATGAAGATTCAGCATCAATTCAGAATTTATACCCAAAATAAGTACTGTGTATACTGGAACCCGATAAGAACGTCAAAACTTAAAAGCTAGTTTTGGGATTAAAATTTAAAAAAATCGAATTTTTCGAAAAGTACTACATACTTACTTGTAGAGGTTATGTAATTCTCATCCCAAGAGTTTGATGAGGGCTGTAAATGTGTGTGGGGTAGTTTTAGCTCAAAGTATGTATCACATTTTGAAAATTGACCAACTAAAGAAACTTGATCAAAAACTCATTCCATTTTTCAATCCAATATCAATCTAGATTCAATTTCTTCATTTCAATAATTTTGAAAGTAAGTGAAAAAAATTACTTGAGGTGTCCAAATGGAATTTGTAAAAAACAAGTGAATTAAAAAGAGCGAAAATCTGATTTCTAGCTGTCCAAGTCAATTTTCGCGTTTTCTAAAGAAATTCAAAAATATTTGTACCCACTAAAGAAAGTCAGAGTCTTTCTGAAAGCTTCAGAAGGACTGATTTGGTTTCAGGCGGTGTGGTATTGAGGAGGTCTATGTCTGGAAAATATTTTCAATTGCATTAAAATCCTAGTTCTCTAATAGTAATTATAAAAATACGTGATGAAACAACTATAATACCTTACCTGTGTACTCAATCTTGTAATCTATCATTCATAGCAATCACGAAATGAATACGGAAAATGTGTCTAAATACCGGAAAATGATTCCAAATACATTACCGTAGGATGGAAGCAGGAGAGAGAAACTGGCACTAAGATAACTACAATGCTTTATCTCCACCTCAACAGCGGAGGATAAAATAAATATAAAATTTAAAATATATCCTAGTAATACTGTAAATTGTTTTGAAAACACGAAATAATTTCTCAGAAAATTTTTATTGAATTGATACCTATCTAAATATATATTTTCCCAAAAAAATCACTCACATCGATTCGTTCTCTTCTTTTCATTAGCTTCTTCATGTCAACCATTTTTTTAAAAATAGAAAAAAATGATTGCTAATTTTTTCTTAAATAACGTCACTTGGTTTGTTGGTTGCTGATGTTAGACGTTCTTAATTATGTACATTGTACATCCTCTTTTATTGTCGAAAAAATATTTCAATTTGACGATACAATAATAAAAATACTTTTAAAATAATGAAAGCATGATTAATAATTTCCTAAAAATAAAATGGACTGTTACCTTATTTTTTAGATTAATTTTTAAAAGAAAAAAACCTATGCATTCCTCTATTAAAAAAAAAAAGAAAAGAAGATCCTCATAGGAATCATTAATTTTAAAATGATGCATACTTCAGTACGCTGGAAGGAGAATGGGAGAGGGATTGAAATACACAAAAATCCTTCATATTCATTGGCGGCATCTCAAATTTGCTCTTAGGTATCGGCGGGGGACCCCCCCCCCCCCCCACCAGGTTCGACTATTTGAAAAAAAAATTTGCTGTGCATGGAAAGAATCCAAGTTGCCGCCCCTGTTCTTATTTGAAGAAAAAAATACTATATGTGAGCCTGGATATGGAAACCACCCTTAGGTGTAAAAAATTGATTTCTGAGTTGACACTGATTTTGGGCGTTTCAGAAGGTATAGAATCAAAGGAGAACCTGTACTCAAAAATCAATTTTTTACACCTAAGGGTGGTTTCTATATCCAGGCTCACATACCTATATGTATAAGAAAAATTCGAAATAATCAGAAAATTTTCATCGTATTTATTTCGAAATGTAAGTATATTTTTCCAAAAAGATCACCCACATCGATTCCTTCCCTTCCCTTTAGCTCCTTCATTTCAAACACTTTTCAAAAATAGAGCAAAATGTGATGAAACTTGACTAAAAAACTGTTTCAATATCGACCTCCTGGATTCGAAATTCTCCATTTTGACCATTTTAAAAATAAGTGATAAAAAAAATTACTTGAGGTGTCCAAATGGAATTTGTCACAAAAGTGAACTTGAAAAAATGAAAATCTGATTTTTAGCTGTCTAAGTCAATTCTTGCACTTTTCTAAAGAAGTACGAAAATATTTGCACATGTACCCACTAAAGAAAATCAAAGTCTCTCTGAACGCTTCAGAATGGTCGATTCGGTTTCAAGAGGTCGATATTGAGGAGGTCTACGTCTGAAAAAAAAAAAATTAGTAATTATAAAAATACATGAGTAATAAATACCTTACCTGTGTACTAAAATTGTAATCGATCATTTATTGTAATCGCGAAAATAATGTGGTATATTGACGTCGCCTGGTTTGGCGATTACTGATGTTCATTTTTCATAATTATAATGTACATATAATTATACATCCTCTTTTGTTGCTAAAGAAATATCTGAACTTGACAATAAAATAATAGAAATACTGTAAAAAAAAATAAAGCACGATTGGTAATTGCCTGGTGCCTACTTTTCAATATCAAAAGCTACGAATTTTTCGTTTAATATAATAAAATTAATTTTTACAAGAAAAAAAACATTCATATCTCTTTCTCAAGAAAAAAAAGAAAGGAAAATCCACATATCTATCAGTTTCAGAGTGTTCCCAAAAACATAAATATGAACCTACTGATTTTTGAGTTGACCCTGGTTTTTCTAAAAATGGGTCAAATGAGCTAGAAAACTGAAATTTGGATGTGTTAATTATTTACATCATAATAAAGTTTCTTTTATTGTCCTCTCATTCCGAATGAGTGAAAAGTCACTGATAAACAGTCAGAATTGTAGCACAGGAAAAATTAGTAAAATTCTCTGATTTTCAATGATTTTTCACTGATTATTCAAAGAATTTCACAGATTTTTCAGTAAATTTCATAAATATTACCAAGTTTTCAGTGTTTTTTGATCAATTTCACTGATTCAAAAATGAGAGAGTAAAGTCTGATTAAGTATGATTTTATATACTGAGGTGTTTAAACATCAGGGAGCACTAAGGCACCGGCAGAAATGTACGTCGACCCCCCCTACTTCTTCTGTAGTCGCCTACCACCCTCGCACCATCACAACTTCAAACGTGTTTTTCTGTGTCACAAATTAATTTCAAAATGATGCAATGGAACTTGAAAATTTCCCGAAATAGAATTGAAGATCGACTTGCATTTTTTGCAGTGAAATTTAAAATAAGTATCGCTTTTCAAAACTTACCTTATCAAGGATTATATTTTGTAATAATTCGAAATTTTCGTTTCTGAACAAATTGCAAATTTTGGAAAAATGAAAAATCTGCAAAATTTAAAAAATTTTCTCGGAAAATTGTATGTATTTAAATTCAATTTTTCGTACAAACAGAAAAACTTTTCAACCCTTCGTTTACTTATAATCACGAGAAAATTTTTTCACTATCTTGGAGCATTTCGCTTTTGGTTGATTCTGAAACAGAGTTATAAAATTAATAAGGGGTTAAAAGTTCAATGTCTTCGAATAAGGTGAGCCGGAATGCTTTCGACGACGGACGCTTACGTCGATAAAAATCAATTCTCAAGGACCTTTGCGAAGGGATCCGAGCAGCACTACGGCACACGGAGAAAAAACGTTGAAATTTCGTTTGGAGGTTTTAAGAAATTAAAAACGTTCGGCAAATACGAGTACGGCGATGCGCAAAGTTGGAATAAAGTTTATATCGGCTTGCGAAATTCGTTAAAAGCAACAGAAAAAGATTGGATAGCTAGGAAAGTTACTCGTCGAGAATTTTTTTCCTACATAAGTCGCGTTGCTACGTAGCTGATGCTGGCGCGAAAATATTTGTACCCAGTCTACGTACCTACCTGGAGAGAAAAATACCAAAATAAGGGGAAAACGTTAGTTGGTTGAAACCCCAGGTACATAATTTTTCTTTCGTCGTGGTATAACTAAACGTGCATGTAGATGAAGTTATATTATGGGGTACATATGTGGTTGTTTTTCGATTAATTTTTCAACGTGTATAGGTCCAGTCCTCCGCTCTGGTGTTGCGGAGGAGTGAATTTCCGCGTCGCGTTGTTTCATTTTTACCCTCTTTTTCTGCTCAAAGACGGATGGCTTTTTAGTTTGCGGAGATCTAATTACTATAGTTTTACCCTAAGTGTACTTATTCCCCTTTTTATATTTACGATCTTTTTTTATATGTTGCTTTTGTGTTCGCATCTTCTTTCTCCCGCCTCGAACTTTCATACTAAGGAATTGATTTCTGTGTATCGATGAGTTAGAATTTTTCAATTCGCGATAGGTACTTTTATTTTATCGAATCAAATAAAAGGGTCGACTAATTTATGTAATTGGCTGCAGTTTAAACGATAACTTGTTTGAGAAGGGTAGTTTGGTATGGGTGAGGGGTATTTCAAGAATTATTATTGAGGTGGGTTGAAATTGCGGTTTATGGGGAATTGCATATTTGTCAATGTATGAATCGTAAGGGTATGTGATAAATTTTCAGAATCAGGTCATGGGTTCGCAACCAATTTCCAATGATGGTGGAAAAAAATTATCAGTGAGTGATACTTAACTCAATTTTCATTTTTACAGCTTTGTTTGGAAACTGCTTTAATATCATTTGTTGAGGAAAATTGTCTGCCATTGAAGTTATTTTACGTTTTGTCTAAAAAACCATAAATGTTACTTGGAGAAATTTTTTGAGTATCATTGACCTTCATTTTTCAAAAGAATCTTCCAGGAAAGAGTAAGAAAACACCAATTGTGCCCAGCTGATAAAATTAGTGAATTTTGCCTGTTTTGTCAAAAAGTAGTAAAAAACCAAAAAATTTTAAAACTTGCTTGTTGTTTAAAAATTAACCATTTTTTATTGGAAAATTTGTCTGTGATAAATTTGAATTTGAATGGTTGTGTTTTGAAGAGGAGGAGAGAAATAGTCCATTTTCTCTTGAATGGCATTTTTTTGGCCTTGAATTAGAGTAATTTTTATTTAAAGGGAGGGGAGAATTATGGATTTTTTTATGGGAAAAGTTGTAAAAAAAAGAACAAATGAAAAAAGTAATGATTTTTGTGTAAAGAAATCATCTATCTGGACGGCACGCCGCACCGCCGTCAGCATCTATCTGAGAACAGAGACAAACTGAAGTTGATGATATTGTTGAAGGCACCAAAAATTTTAAATTCCAACCAAGATGAAATTTTTTCCGATTTTTCAACTTGGAAATTAATTTTTTTCGAATTTTTCCGACCTAGACATAGCTTTTTTTACAAAAAAAAATTGAAATTTTTGATCCTCTTTTCTGAAAATAAAAGTTTGTGATGGGAAGCTTCCCCTCTTCTCCCCACTTGTTTTCGCCTTTTTCAAGAATTACATTTCGTAATTTGTAATGTCGTTTTGATTTGACAGATTTTGTTACATTTTTTAGTTTTCGTTACTTTCATTTTTTTTTACGTGTTCATAACTTCATAAGTGTGATATGTTCGCTTGAGTGATTTAACCGACATGAAAAAATTCCATAAAAAAGTGGAAACATGAAATGCTGAAAAATTGAAACATTAAAATATTTAGAAAAAAACTAAAACGGAATTCCTAAACCTCCAAAACCAGAATTTCGGAAAGGGAGGGAGATCTTCCTCCATAGCAGATTTTAATGTTATGAATATGAAATTTATTGCAAAATGATACAAATTTAATTTTTATTGTGAAATTTGAAAATTTTTTGATACCGGGTTATAAATTAAAAGAAAAATCTTCAAATCGAAGCGCCCCTTTCCCTTCCCCACATCATTATCAAATTATTTCGCAAGGTTCCTGTCGAGATTCTGAAGTATACATACATAATTATTAATGAGAAAATTTAATGGCGTATACTTGAAAATAGGAGGGGTGTCTTTCAAGTATTGATTCGAACGTCTTTTTTCGCTCTCACTCCATTTGAGCTCCTTCAGCTGGTCCATCCATTTTGATTATTTTTATAAAACAGAATACATACTCTTAGGCAATTTCTCTCTCAACCAACTCCCTCCTCAACTCCCTGGCCAATTACGTCATTGGAAAATCCATTTATCTTCCCATCATTGGTTAAAAAAAAAGATGATTAAAAAATTAGTCGAATTGATGAAATAAGCTCGTTGTAATTTCATCGCTGAAAACTTTCCCACTCACCTCCCATATCCTCATTACAATAGAATCTAATCGATCCTTTCGAAATATTCTTATCGTTTTTTTTTCTGCTCAACTTCATTCCAAGCCGATTATTCGAAAAAGGCGTAAGCGGAGGCGAAAAAATCTCAAATTGAAATACTCACGCGTCGCTCGTTCGTTAATATAGAAAAATGACGAAAAATTTATCAAAACGAGTACGAAATTTGCATAATTTCAGCGTCTAGTCGGCCGGGGAAAAAATCCGAATGAAATCTACGCACAAATCAGCCATTTCATTACTACAACTCTGACGGCGATTCGACTTCTTTTTAGAGAGAGGTCTCATAAGAGGAATTTTTCTAATTTAACAACGTACGCATATATGACAGTCATGAAAGCGAATAAAGTTTATTCCAGAAAACGTATTCAACTATTCATTGGTGAATAGAATTCGCCCTATAAAAGAATAATTTGCGAAATTAACGACGCGGTTTAAAATAAAGTTAGACGATGGAATGTGCCCCAATTTTGAATAGATTTCAAGGCGAAAAGTTTCTATGTACCTACGAAGGAAATATTTGATGAGAGAAATTAGGTAGGTGAATGGTATACAGGGTGTTTTATAGCTCAAGTAGCTCCTTCAATTCAGTGAGTAGGCAACTTATTCTGAGCATACGTGTGTGTTTGCCCACCATTCGAATCGTATAGGTACAAAAATTATTATACCTACTTCTTGGCTATTTTTTTCTTGATTTTTTAAAAGTTGTAATATTACGATTGAAACCGTTTGAGAGTTGCGGTTGGCAGCATTGGAAGGGGCATTCGTTCCAATTTCTTTATTTTTGCCTAATCTCTGGGGAGAGAATCATCCAATGATTGGTAAAATAGCCATGTTTGCTTTTCAAATGTAATTTTTCAAAACATTTTCAGTTTTTTTTTTTCGCTTGCGTACAATATTTATGCAATTTAGGAAAATTTTTTAATAATAAGTTATTTTTTGATTTTTGAATGCCAAATCTCGTTTTTTTTTACTTAGGCATTGTTGCCACCTACCAATTTTGCCTCTTGATTGAGAAAATACAAACTAATTTGGCATAAAAAATTCTGAACCTAGGGGTGTGTTCAGAGGTTTAGATTTACTCTGGGTTAAAAAATAACGCAGAGTAAACCTGGAGTACCTACTGTAACATCATGTTTTACTTAGTGATCTGGTTCATAAATGAACGACGTGAAAAAGAAATTCCCCTATTGACACACTCACACAAACATGTTATCAACATCCTCTACTCGTGTAGAAGCCTTCGCCGCTGCGCGCTGCAGCCGATTTTCTCGAAATTTTCAAGCCGCCACCAGCCGCCGCTGTTTGAGCACTTGGTTCAGCCATGGCTTAGCCAATTGCCGTTACAGCAATACCGCATCTTTATGGTTCAAAATGAAAATGATGCTTTTCCATGCCAAATAATTAAATATTTGTCCTTCTCCTTTATTAGGGGACTTGATAGTGGCAATCTCAAATGGATTTCAAAGGATTTTTTTTCTAGCCAAAGAAGCACTAATTTTTTTCGGAAAAATAGTTGGGAATTTTTCGAAAAAGTAGTTGGGAAAATTTGAGGTACTCTCTCCCCCCCCCCCTCTACTTCAAGAACACATCACTTTGTCACACTCTGTTAGAGTATCTAAAAATTAGATCAATCTGATAACCAAAAAGAATTCTTCTGACAGTTCTGACAAATCTCAAACATCTTTTGGCCTAAAGCTTTGAAAAATTGGTAAAAATTTGGAATGATTGAGAGAATTTTTTTGTTTTGATTCATGATAATTAGCATGAAGCATCAAGATTTAAGAAAAAATGGTAATTTTTTTGTTCACTTTTTTGTTTCCAAAAGTCACTAAAGTAACTTTTCTGGAAATTTTGAAGAAACATGCCTGAATTTTTCAATTTTTGTTAAATTTTGTGGGTGTAGCACTAGGGTGGCCCTTATTTATACTTGGTGGAAAAAAAATGTTGGAATTGTTTTCGGGACCCCCCCTAGTTTGGTGCCACTACATGAGAAAATGACGTACAAAAAATTTCAGCCCAATCGATGCATGTTAACCCGTCCCTCAAAGCCCATTTTGAAAAATTGATGGAGCGCGCCCGAGCTGATAATATTCCACTACGGCCACGCGGAAACGAAACGCTAAAAATACCCCTAGTGACCCGGCGACTTAAAATTCACGCCAAAGGCATGGAAATGAAGATAGAATGTTCTGGTTTGCGGCATTCGATTCCTTATAAAATTTGGAATCGGAAAAGCTAATTTTCAATTTTTTTGCGCCCCCGGGAGGAAAAGCGCTAGGGATTTACAAAGTGCGACTGAACAGAAAACATCAAATTATTTGATGAAAGTTTTTCAAACACATTTTTCGAGGGGAAAGAATGAAAATTTAATTCTAGGGGTTATTCAGAGCATCCGAACCCAGTTTTGGGGTCATTTTGACTTCGAACTACCACTAGTACCCAAAGTGAGGGAAGAGGGGGGGGGGGGGGGGGTGAAAAAATATTTCGAAAAATTGAGTGTGGTATCAAAATCCATATTTTTTACTCGCGAAATCCGCTTCCGATTTTACTTTATCAAAACCCCCAAAATGGGCCCATGGGGGGGGGGGGGCAGGGAAACACCAAAATAAAAACTTTTCATAAGAATCGAGTGTGGTATCAAAATTCACGTTTTTTTTCTACCCAGAAAGTTAGTTTCTGATATTACTTTATCAAATGCCCCAAAATGGGCCCATTGGGGAGGTGTCAGAGAAAGGCCAAATCAAAAACTTTTCATAAGAATCGAGTGTGGTATCAAAATTCACGTTTTTACTCAGAGAATCCGTTTCCGATTTTACTTTCATCAAAATCCCCAAAATAGGCTCATTGGGGAGGTGTTGAGGAGGACCCAAATTGAAAATTTTACATAAATATGAAGTGGGGTGTCGAAATAAAAGGTGAATTTTGATACCACACTCGGCTCTTATGGAAAGTTTTCGATTTGGCCTTTCCCTGACACCTCCCCAATGGGCCCAATGCCCATTTTGGGGGTTCTGATGAAGAAATATCGGAAACTAACTCACTGGGTAAAAAAAACGTGAATTTTGATACCACACTCGAAAAAGTTTTTATTTTAGTGTTTCCCTGCAACCCCCCCCCCCATGGGCCTATTTTGGGGGTTTTGATAAAGTAAAATCGGAAGCGGATTTCGCGAGTAAAAAATATGGATTTTGATACCACACTCAATTTTTCGAAATATTTTTTCACCCCCCCCCCCCCCCCCCTTCCCTCACTTTGGGTACTAGTGGTAGTTCGAAGTCAAAATGACCCCAAAACTGGGTTCGGATGCTCTGAATAACCCCTAGAATTAAATTTTCATTCTTTCCCCTCGAAAAATGTGTTTGAAAAACTTTCATAAAATAATTTGATGTTTTCTGTTCAGTCGCACTTTGTAAATCCCTAGCGCTTTTCCTCCCGGGGGCGCAAAAAAATTGAAAATTAGCTTTTCCGATTCCAAATTTTATAAGGAATCGAATGCCGCAAACCAGAACATTCTATCTTCATTTCCATGCCTTTGGCGTGAATTTTAAGTCGCCGGGTCACTAGGGGTATTTTTAGCGTTTCGTTTCCGCCTGGCCGTAGTGGAATATTATCAGCTCGGGCGCGCTCCATCAATTTTTCAAAATGGGCTTTGAGGGACGGGTTAACATGCATCGATTGGGCTGAAATTTTTTGTACGTCATTTTCTCATGTAGTGGCACCAAACTAGGGGGGGTCCCGAAAAAAATCCCAACTTTTTTTTTAAGGGCCACCCTAGTGTAGCACTGAAATTTGGGAAAACCTAGCCAAAATTTAGTCATTTGTCATTTCAGTCGGCTGAGCTACCGTCGCCAAAAATTGTACACTTTGCCGATAGTATCAGCTCAAGTCGGCTAGCCAGCCAGCCAAGCTAAAAAAATCTTTCAAGCCACCACCGATTAAAATTCCATCGGCGCAGGCCTCTACCAGAGTCCTGCAGGGTATAGTTAAATACCCAGTATAACCGTACAACTAATCGGATAATCTAACTAATTACATTCCAACTAGTTAGACTTTTGATGTGTGCGCAACTGACGAATACAACTGCAGTGTTCAAAACCGCCAGAACCAAAACCCACCAGAACCACTTTATTTTCGATTTTTCAAATGGGAACCAGGAGCAGGACCAATTGGAACCGGTTCCAAGATGTGTTGAAATATTCCCAAAAAAGACCAAAACGAACCGATTCAGCAGGGAAAAAGAGAAATTCCCAATTGGGAGAACCAGAAACCAGAAGAAATTTTGAAGCTTGAAAATTAACAGAACCACCAGCACAAGCATAAGTATTTTTAGATAAAAACCACCACCAACAGGAACCATTTCAATAAATTTCTATTCAGTACAAGAACAACCACCACCAATTTGTAAATCGGTTCCAATTAAGGCACTATAACTACAGGTATGCTGGTCCGCCATTTTTTTGCGATGAAAACGTCAGAACGCTGAAACTCGTTCCACGGCGTTACGCCGTAATTTGAATGTGACGGGCTTGTTCGTACTCCCGCGTAACGTCGTGGAACGAGTTTTAGCGCTCGGGCGTTTTAACGCAAGAAAATAGCGGACCAGCATACCTGTAGTTATAGTGCCTTAGTTCCAATTGGTTCTGAAAAATTTTTAAGCAATTGAGTAGGCACCTTTCTTTAATCTTTATTATGAAGTATATAGTGTATTTCAATTTGGTGGGGGATGACATTCTCGTGATTTGGTATTTTTAATTCAATTTGACCGATCTAATAAGTACTTTAATTACTTTTTTTGCTTTCTTCAGGAGGGTTGGGGAGCCGGGAGCCCACGTAATTTTCATACAATTAAGATCTTTTGTGAAACGACTCAACTTTGAAGGTTCATATCTCGAGATTGGTAAAGTCCAAGAATCTGTTTACACAGTTTTGTAAAGAATTGAAAAGATATTGAAAATTGATGATCACATTGTGAAAGGTTCAAAGTTTAACATCTTCTATAATTAAAGTTCAACTTTCATGATGAATATAAAAGATGATGATGTAGGCCACCATTTAAAAATCTGAAAAAATTACAGCAAGGAGAAATTTTCATGTTTTCAAATAATTACTTTTCAAGATGGGATCTCAACACCCCGAGGGGGAGCAGGGGTTCCAAATCTGGTTGAAATTCAAAAAAATGGAAAACCCAAAGTACCTAACACATCAATTTAGAATTTTTTCTAATTGATTGAAATTTGAAAAAATAAATTGAAAGACCGAATGGAACCGGGAGAACCGGGACCAATTGAAACGATCTCTAATTTTAGGAACCGCCACCAGAACAATGTGATGAAATTTTTCGAAACTGAGCCCAAAACCAGAACCTTTTGCAAAAAATAAAAAACCAAAACCATTTCAAAACCAGATTCACAAATTATAAAAACTGAAAATATCAGAACCAAACAGAACCGTTTCAGACTATTGTCAAAAACCAATTCAAAAACCAGAACCAAGAACCAGTTAATAAGAACGCATCCAAAAACCACAACCACCACCACCAATTAAACTTCAATCGGTTTTGAACACTGTACAACTGTAGTTAACTATTATTCGGTGGTATGATCAACTAGTTAACTAGTTATTTGACCAGATTCGTATTTGTGTACTGGCATGAGTCATCCATCCCTTGAGAGACTTGAAAGATAAGGAAAGTGTAGGGGCGGCGCATGCGTATTTCATATGAATTCGAACTAACTAGTTGCCAACTAGTTGAAAATAACCACCCGGCAAACAAATAGTTACTTTTTGCTGAAACCGATTACCACATAGTTAACTATTACAAAACGTAATAGCTAACTAGTTAGGATGAGTCATTCATCGTATCGTCAGTATAGTTAGCAAAATACTTAACTAGTTAGGATTTAACTATACTGTGCAGGACTCTGGCCTCTACCTTGTGCCAACAATTCTATAAACCAATCACATTACTCTATGTTTATAAGGTGGTAGTTCCGAGACTGGGTGGTGTAATTTATGCGGTGCAGAGTTAGGGCTGCAAGAATGATGAAATTTTGGTTCCTGTTCTTGTTCTCCTTCTTCATATTAAGTTGTTCCCAATTCCCATTCCCATTCCCATTCTCTTTCTTGTTCTTCACTTCAATAATATTATTATTGTTCTCATTCTCGTTCTCCTTTTCCAAAAGTTGTTCTTGTTCTCGCTCTCATTCTTCAAAACTTGTTCTCATTCTTGTTCTTGTTCTTCAATTTTTTTATTGTTCTCATTCATGTTTCTTCCATTTTTTGTTATTTTTTGGTTCTTGGTTATTTATTTTCCCCACAACTCTGGTTTGGTTCAAGTTTAAATACGTAAACAAAGTAATAAAACACATTATCGGTATCCCGTGTAAAGTGCATTCTCAACATTTTTGATTGCAAATGACATCACAACCAAAACCCAGAGTGATTTCTAAATGGTTTACTCTGTTTAAACCCTTTTGCTACCGCAGTCACATATATATGCCATCGTGGAATTTCCCCATAGACCGCAGTCACACATTTTCGACACTGACTACAAGCACTTAAATGGCTAATAATTCTGTGCCAGGCTGTTTCAGCAGTCTGAAACTTTGGTGATAGGCTGCCAACACTCCACCCAGTTGTTATCACCTTTGGACATGAGCAGAGTTACCAACAACCCACAATTTTTTTTTTAAATTCCCAAAATTATCATAATTATTGACATCATGTTTTACTGAGTGATCTGTTTCATAAATGAACTTGAGTGAAGAACTACACATGATACACTCACACAAGCACACTAACATGTTATCAACATCCCCTACTCCTAGACTCCTACTTGTATCAACAAATCTGTCAAACAATCACATCACTCTCTGTTTCTAATGCGGCAGTTCCGAGACCGGTGTAGAGTATATTTTCAACGTTTTTGAACACAATGGGGTAAAAGTCAGGGTTTCAAAAACGTTATGAAAACAAAAACAGAAAACAGAAAAAAACAATTTCTTTTCTTTTTTTTTCGTTTTTAATTTTTTTTTGACATTTTGGTAGTGACAAGGTGATTTAAATTGATTTTCTAATCTATAAAGACCTGTGGTGGGATGTGGGGTATAAATTTTTAAAATGAAATATTTAGGGTACAAAACGCTCAAGATTTCTATACTCCAACTCTCAAAAATCAAGTGAAAAACAGTTAAAAGTCTCTGCAATGGCGAAATCTTGAAAAATTGAATTTTTCAATCATAAAAAAACCAAGATTTCATAGAGAAATGAAAAATATAAAAATGAAAACTGAACCTGTCTTTGTATTTTTCGTTAGTAATGAGTTAATGACTTGATGAGATAATGGCTGTTCATTTTTTATTCAAATTTATGAAGAAATTCCTTAAAAAATACAACATTTTGCCCATTCCTTGCTCTTCTGATAAATTTTTCGACTTTTCATCGTTATATTTCATTACTACGTATTCTCATTTTTACTTTCAAAAAAAATTCAAAAACGAAAAAAAAAACGTTTTTAAAAAACGAAAAAAAAAACGTTTTTAAAAAACGAAAACGTTATAATTTTACTAAAAACGAAAAGAGCAAAAACGAAAACTGAAATTGTAAAAACAAAAACGAAAACCCAAAAATTTAACGTTTTTGAAACCCTGGTAAAAGTAATAACATCACAACTAACCATTCAGAAATCACTCTGGGTGATTTCTAAATGGGTTACTCTGTGTAAATAGCCAACAATAGCACAATCTGTGTCGTTCTGTGTTAAATCTGAATGCACTCCAGTCTAAATGTCCTTGTAAAGAAAAAGTTTTGGAATCGGCATTGCTTTGGTTGAAAAATGAAAATTTTCTATGCCCCTTTTTAGTGTTGCCAATCGTGGGGCCTCATTTTTCTCTCTGGCATGAATCCGAAATTTTCAATTGGAAGAATTTTTACAAAACTATCAATCCCAAAAAATAATTCTGCTTCTGTAATTTGAAGAATATGCAAATTTATATGATCAGACTCCGAATGAGTTGCCTACTTACTGAATTGAAGGAAGTATTTCAGCTATAAAACACCCTGTATGTTTATACAATTCCATTCTTTGGTTTATTTTAATAAAATTAATTACGATATTACTCGTATTCGGAAGAGTACTGAAAATTAACCCCTGCTTAAATATTTGAACATGCTCGAGGCTCCGACCAAAGCATCAACGATGGTTTTTTACGTGTATAAAACTTCATACTTTATAATATGACACGTGACACGCGATTTGTACGAATGCAAACATTATGTGTATGTGCGTTATTTAAAAATTGAATTGTGGCGAAGAATAGGAGCGGGAAATGAGGCGATGTAATGAAACCTCGACGAAGATTAGTTGTTTATTTATACGTATGTACATATCTGTATGCCTTCTGTGCTTTGGATAGTAAAATCCACTGACACACTTTTTTTGTTTTTTTTTTGTTTCGTACGCGTCAAAAAAAAAGTACATCTACCCACGACTGTGTGCTTGCCTACCTAGTAATTCGTACCTATACCTATCTAAAACACAAAAACAACAACACCGAGTTGAATATTATATAGGATTCGATTTTCGCTAGCCGCAATGTTAATGACTTTGGGAGTAGTTCCAGCATATAGTAGATAACGAAAGGATTCGTGCGTAACAGTGGTTGGTCGATGCTTCGGAGTATACGCGCGTGTGAACCAGCGCTACGGAATGAAAACGGTAACGGCGGAAAGGGGCACGGAATGATTAGGAAAAATGATAAGGAGGGGTGCATTTTGGGAACGCGTTTTCTCGTTGCCGGTTGCCGCGTTAAAAACGGGAAAATGAGGTCACGCTGTCTCCCTATTCCTCGAAAACGCGTCGTAGGTTAACGAAGCAAAGGGAAGACAAGTACCCGACTACCCCGAGTATATACCGATACCGAAAAGGACGTGCGAGAAATTTTGTCTGCTGCGTGCGCCAGCCGCGATCGCTTTTTGTTACTGTTACGTGGATACGTACCCAAAGTTGGAAAAATTCCTTCAGTGGAAGGTAAATTTGGTGGTGGTTGATCAGATTTTGGATAGCTGAGAGGAAAAATTTTCGTACGAGTACTGACGGTCTTTTTCAGTCTTACAAAACTAAAAAAAAATGTTAGAATTTCAAAACTAGAAATGAAGGTTGAATTTTTTTAGTATTTTCTTTCTCCTTTATTTGATCTGGCACTCGTCTGATAGTTTTTCAGGGTTGATAAGGTGGCATATTTGAATTCAGCATTTAAAAAGTTACAACATCCGGCCATTTTCAGCTATCAACTCGACATTCAGACATGGTATTTTTTCAATTTATTTCTCTTTATAACACGATCCTCCTTTCCTTTGGCAGCATTTAATTAGTGCACCAGGTCAGCAGTGATAAATTTAGATTTTGCACAAAAAATTCCATACATTTTAACTAATTTTAAAGAACAGTTCGTGAAATCAGTGAATTTTGAGCTTTTGCTAAGACTTGAAGCAGCATTGAAAAATAGCAGTCTGGTGTTTTTGGAAATAGAACAATGCATGAAAGTTGATTTTTAGAACCGGTCATAAAAACATTAATATTGATATGTATGTATTACTCTCTTCATTTTGTAAGGGGACGTCAAAAGTTTGGAAAAATTTGCTTGGAGTTGGAAATTTTCTAAAAGAGCTAGAAATCTTTCTAAAGAGGAAATTGCCAAAAAAAAAATAGAGAAAATTCCGAAAATTCAATTTCAGTCAGAAATTATTGATTTTGCCCCCCCCCCCATAACGTAACTGGAATGTATCCCGCCCATGCTAAAAAAAATATATTAAAATGTTTTGAGGATGAAAGAAAAAAATCAGCATGAGCATAAAGCAATATGAATTTTGAAATTGTAAATTTGAGAAACACTACTTGAAATTTGAGTACCTAAATTCCAAAATATCTGGAGCATTAATTGGGTTAGTAAATAGAAAAAAAACATGATTGCATTCAATTTTGAATGATGTGGGTACAAATAGTGAAGTTGAGAAAATTGATGGCAGTATGAAAGATGTATTTGACCTTGAAGCATTGTACGAGTGCAGCAAAATATTTGACCCTTTGAGTTCGCATTGACCAGTTTAATTGACTCAGTAATTTTAAAAAGCTCAGTGACCCAGAGATCAAAATTTTTCAGAAAGTGAAAAAAAGTACTTACAGACTTCATGTAACACAAAAAATGTTATATATTAATATCATTTGAAAATAAATTTAATGTTGAACCTAAACATCGACATTTTCGTGACTTGGGGTTTTTAAAATAACTGAACCAATTAAAATAACTGAACCAATTAAAATTTACAATTTTCTGTTTTCAGTGTGAATTTTTTTTTTTGAATTAGTGTCTGGTGATAGTTTTTTACTTGAAAAGACCAAAAATAGAATAAAGTTTCACCATTTCTTCCTTTTCATGAGTTTCAAGATATCTCCTTTTTGTATGGAATTAATTGAATCTCGTGCTATTCATCAATGGCATGGTTGGGACAGTACGACAAACTTGATCGGTTTTTATTTTAAATCTGATCAATACCACATTAATAGCAGTGAATTATATGAATTTCTGTTTCTAATTTGTGGATAGAGGTTTCATTTGGAAACATCTCTTCCTCAGATGTGATTTTTTTGCTTGAAACGAAGCAAGCGTTTTTAAGGGTGAAGTTAGATGTAATATTCAGTCAACAGTTTTGAATCTCGAATCATCCTTCATGAAATTTAAGAAGAATTTCATGGAAAACTTCAATCCATTTTTTGAAATAAATATAATTTCAAAAATTTCTGGAGAGAAAACTCTGAATGGAAGAAAAAGGGGAAACCATCTAAAGTGGTCTTTATTCAATTATGTTAACCAATTTTATCAAAAAAGGTGGAATTCTTGCAACAAAAAATATTTCCAGTTCCACATTATATTCAATTCAATCATAATAATTATGTTGCGGTCAATGTGATGAACTGATGAATTACAAAAAATATTTGTGGATAGAATAAATTCAAAAATGCTATTATTGGTCAAAATGCAGCTTTCGCCGAGGTATTTATGACAATGAAACGAAGTGTTCCGAAGAGAGACAAACGATTGACTGTACTGGCGGGGGGGGGGGAAGCAAAAAATTGAATATTTATGACTCCGATGACTTTTTTTTCGACTTGAAATACTCACCCCACACTTTTTTTGGGCGCAAACTGCAAATTTTCTGAAAATAAAAAAAGATCAAACTTAATTTTCTCTACGAAAAATATATTTTGTAATTAGAGGAGGGAAAGAGCAAGCTAGCTTCTTCGCCAGGGTATAATCTGAAGATTTGGAAATTTCGATTGACTGGTCTTGATTAGCCTGGAAACTCACCCATAGTGATAAAATTTTTAGGCTGTTATGATATGAAATTAATCTGAAAGAGAGAGCTATTTTTGGTTTTCTGAACGTTTGAATGTACTTACCAAAATTTTGCATTAAAAAAACAAATTATTCGAAGGAAAAAAATGGAAAATTTTCTAAAATCATTTTAGAATCATAAAATAGTGTAAAAAGTCCAGGGTTGCGTTCAGAAAATGGTCAACAGAACAACAGATCAACAAAGAGAAATTTAATTTTCAAAAATTGAAACAGTTATGCGTCTTTAATTGAAAAATTTGCTTTAATTCAAATGAAAAATCATTTTTTGATTGAAGAAATACCCTTTTTTTATGTAAAGATTTATATTCAATTTAATTTTTGAAAATAAAATTTGTCTGTGTTGATCTGTTCTGTGGACCATTTTCTGAACATAGCCCAGGACGATTCGTTATCAAGGTTGGTTATCAGGTTATCACAAAATATTCTTTAAATTTTCCTTGGCTGCGAAATCGAATAACAGGAGTGAAATTTTATACATTTTATTGAGAATTTGTTTGCATAATTATAAATGGAAATAATGTGAAAGACTGGCGAAGGGAATTTTTTGGAATAATAATTATAGAAATTGAGAAAAATACTTGAATAATAATTTATCAAGTTATCATTACTAAATTTTATTTTTTTTAGAAATTAGAAATTGTTAAATTTTTGATGAAATTTCGTTATTTTCGTATCAATTTTTTTGGAGTTACATAGGTACATAATGTGTGGGCAAATGCATTCTAGATTAAGTTCTGCCCTTTGAGCTCTGCCCCCTCCTTGTTTGGTTTAACTTTCAGTGCAAATACTTGAATAGATGATTCAAAATTAATACCTAATTTCGTATGTATGTACTTATACGTGTTTTGTAATTGAAGCGTTCTTTCAAAGAACTTTTTTTCTCATTTTTTGAAAGTAAATTTTACTAGAAAAACGATGCTGTAATTCATTTTCCAACACAAATTGATCTTGGCCTTTTTCCCCCGAGAGTTCTTAAGTGGTTTAAATACGATAAAAGTATTTCATTTCACTCTTCTGTAAAATTTCATTTTTTGGTTATTTTTTTTAAAAGAATCCTTCAATTTTAAAGAAATACCATAAATTCCCAAATTTAGAAAAAATCTGAAAGATTAGGTAACGAAAAATTTTAGAACAATAAAGAAATTTAAATAATAAAATTACAAAAAATACAGAGAAGAAAACAGAAGCAAAATGAAAAAGTACAACATAGGTTATTTATAAATTTCTCAAGATGGATAAAAAAAATTCCTGATAAAGATACCATCCTAGATGTTGTTAATTGGCACACTGTTTTTTCTACGCATCCATTTTTCTGCTAAAATTTTGTGTTGAAATCAACTGTTGATAAATTCTAAAAACTGATTGTCGATGAAGCAGAGTTGATAGTCTGAAGAGATGGTATTTCACCAAGAATCTGAATTTTTATTAATGCTCTATTGAACTCATCTTTTCGGAGAGGGGAGATTGAGAAACTGAAAAATAAACCATGTTGTAGCAGGATTCTATTTTTATCAATTTTTTGCAATTTTCATCAAATTGTGCTTACTTATTCAATTTCCAAAACTTCACCTCGTTTTTTTCGGTTTCAAGTGGGAAAAGGGTTCATCTCAACTCTGAAGTGATCACCGATCATGATTAACCACTACTGGTACTTGTAATTTCATTCCGCTGTGAAATGCTTCGAACCAGCAGTTATGATGATTAATTATTACCTTTCGGCGCGGCGGTGCGCCAAGAACGTGAAAAATATGCATGTAAAAAAGCAACAATCTCGCTACCGTATCGCTTTTGTACCCTAAGTCATTACGTCATTAGCCATTTTCATGGATGATGGTGATCAATCACTGGTGCATTTACTTTGCTATACCTATACTGTACCTACGTATATCTGATTGACGAAAAGTTTCTTGTTTCTCAAACAAAAAGGTCCTGGGTAATTACCTTCGCTTGTCTGAAGTTGCTGTTAAAATTGTTGGTTGAATTTTTTTTCATCCAAAGAAAAGCAAATTTCATAACAAGTTGATTAGAGATTTTAATAAATCAGACGACACCGAAATATACCTCGACGTTGATGGAATTATCAAATTTCCTTCGGATTGTTTAAAAACGATAATTTTATTGCTTCGAATTTCTAAATTTATTGGATTAAATCGCTGGAAAACAAAAAGAAAAGATTCCGATAAAACGTAAACTTATAATTAATCATATACATGCATAGTCTGCTGAAAGTAGGCCATATAAGGCGCACGTATAGTTAGTTGTATAATGTATCCCCATGCAGGCGTTACATTGCCGGTCTCCGTACTAAACGAGAGAGTGTTGCGAAGAGTATACTACACACTGGCGGCACCGTGAAGCATTTTACCTCTTGTGGGTCGATATAATTCAAAAACGTGCGGTAGGCGTCAACGGCGCGAAAGATTTAAATAAACCAATTTTAACACGTGATAAATTAGCAGCCGCGTGCCATCTTTTTTTTCATGCGGTCGCGCCGCCGTCGTAGCCGTTGCACCCATTCAAGATGTCGTATGTATAGTAAAAAAAAAGGGGGCTGCGTCGGCGAGAATTTTTTTCTCCAACTTTACGCTCGATCGCCGAATAGAAATTCAAAGCTTTAGCAAAAAGCTCTTTTGAAAAAGTTATCATCCTTAACGGATTATTGTTTTCTGCGCGGTTATTGTCATAAACTTTCAAAAATGTGACTATGACGGATGAACGTAGGAATTAAAGGCCATAAAATTCTCTATAAAATAAGTTATATACCAATTAAGCTTTAACGTAACGTCATAAACCGGCGTTTCCAAACTCCGAAGCAATATGCTCGGATGTGTTAACTCGGCGAGCAACGATACGAAATCTCCGGCTCGGAATACGAATGCATGTGAGGGCTTTTTATGTACAACAGATCGTAAGTGTAGCTAAATCCAGAGTCCAGAAATGAACGGATGGTATTACAAGAAAAAAAGGAAATTGGCGGAGGGGAGGGGGCCAGTCATTACGCTAGTTTATGGGACACTTTTTCAGAAAGCTCGGAATTTTGAAGTGTAATCATGTCTTCAAATTGATAATAAAAATCACTTTTAAATCCAAATTTTTATGTGCTGTTTTTAGATGTCGACGTTGAATTCTGATCGTTTCTTTCTGTGTGACTGAATTTTCTGAACATTCGACGTTTGGAGAATTCGTTTTCCTTGAAAAATAATTCCAAGTGTAAATTCTTAGGAGGATGCGCCTTCTTCCAAATAATTACCTACGAGGATTAGACGTGATAAGACGCAAAGATCTTCTCAACATTTTACACCACAAACGTACATAAATATATATAAAATTTTTAGCGCGAATTTCAATCAAATCCAGAAGGAAATGAATTGATGACTATTGGTCACGACATCATATGAATTCGGAATTTAAAATGTGACCAGCTTTTGTAGAAAATTAACTTCAATTTATAAAAATTGTTTTTCGCGTTTCGAGCCCTGGAAATGTGCCATTTTACGTGGTGATGTTGCTACAAAAAATTCAGAATTTCTCTCTTCAATAAGTATTCAACTAAAAATTAACCATCTGGTTTCAAAATTCAGCCAATTTTGTCATTACACTCTTTTTAAATTGAATTAATGCCTAATTTACGTGACCTATCGAAATTATAACTCCATGAAAATATTGTCGATAAAGTTTAAAACTTGAAAAAAAAATGTTAAAATATCCGAATTTAACAAGTCTAAATTTGGTATAATTTTTAAGTAGATTTTTTTTGAGAGGGGGGATTTTCATCGAATAACATTTAGTATAGTAGAAATTACTAATATAGCTCCCATTATTAAATTTTTTTCAAATTTTAAATTAATAAGAGTTCTAATTTCGAAGCATCACTTTTCAGTAACTTTTAATTGCCAACCTGAAAAATTATTTTTGTAAAAAGCAGATGAAGTTCTCTCTACAAAGTAAAACTGTCAAATAAGAAGAGTATGTTTAACGTTTGTGGAAAATTTTGAGAATTTTTAACTAAAATTTTTACCTAAATGATCTGTAGAAATTTTTCAGAGTTATTTCAAAATATGGTGAAGAAGTCTGTTGTAATTTTGCCATAGAAATTATGATTTTTAGAAAAAAAATGGCTCCAATTTCACCTTAAAAAATAGTTTTCCCTTCATTTTATTTTTTTTAAATTTTGTTACTCAAGTATGTATGTACCAGTACCTACAGAAAAATGAATTTTTAATTCAACATAAAGTTTTATCTTAAATTTTCGAGAAAAATTCAATAAAATGGAACGAAATAATATTAATGATTTTAACAAGAAAATTTAAGGCAATTTTAGAGAATTTAGGGATTTTTGAAGTGTTGTTACAGAACCGACCGAAAATTGGGGGGGGGAGGAAAAAATGTATTGAAATGATTTTATGATTTTTTTTTAATGTCAAAAAAGTTAGTTCAAATTAAGCAGAGATCTTGAAAAAATTTGATTGAAAAATAAAAGTTGAAAGAATTTATTTCGTGTCGATACATTTTAGCACCAAATGAACCACATATTGCAGAAACCGCGTAAGTCGCCAAAAAACCAAAACTCATGTTTTCGCGGATTTTGGTTCTCTGAGGTTAGACACACCTTCTGAGAAAAAATGGCGTCGCGGTACCGCATCCCGCGCTGTCCGCAGCGGTCCAAAGTTTTGGTTTGGTGCAGAAAGGACGTGTAAGTGCAGGTTTTATGACGTTTCTGCACTACATTTTCTGAGAGTCGATAAAATATTGCACCAAGCTAATCAAAAGTAGAGATAATTTTTTAGGACACCGCGTATTGTACTGAAAAAATTGAGATATCCTGCTGATAATTTTTACGTGAATGAGTCAAAATATAGAAAAATACTCGAGTGTGAGGTCATAAAAGTGTAAATTTTAGTATTCTAAGCCCCCCTGGAGTGTGCTCGAGGTCTTATTTACGTGATAGACTCGTTTAATTCAAAAATTCTGGACCATTAATGTAATGTAGTGCAGAAACCGCGTAAGTCGACGATTTTTGAACGCGTCTGTACAGAACTAGGAGGACCTTTGAAAAAAAGTTTTTTTACAAAAAGTTTCCTTTTTTTATGGTCTTTAAGATGGCGCAATTCATTTTTCCCCAAAAAATTTCATATCCAGTACAATCAGTTTTTTGTTGTTTTCTCAAAATTTCAAAAAAGCGACTTACGCGGTTTCTGCAATATGTGGTTCAAATATAGTAACTGAATAAAGTAAAATTACGTACCTATCAAAAATTTGGAAAAAAACTGAAAAAGAAATATATTGAAATTTGACTTGTCCTATGAGGAGAGGGGAATCTCTAAAACTGGCTCTATTGAATCCGAAATTACCAAAATTTGTCACGTTTATCGAAATTAGTGCAATTAATGTAAATAATATTAATTCATTTGAGACTTGATTTTCGTCTTTCTCATAACATTAATTTTTGATGAAGGCTCAAGTTTCATGCATTCATATTACCTACTTGTTTTGCTCTAAAATTTTAAAAATGATCCGATGTGAAGGATTTTGTATTACACTGATTCATAATGTTGATTCGCTGATTCATAGTTGCTTAGTCATACGCAAAGAAAACTCGTCGGCGATGAAAATTCAATTTACGTAGATAACAAATGCACATCGTTGATTGGATTTGAATGACTTACAATCGGATAAAACCAATGAAAAATTATGGGAATGAAGAGTTAGATTGCGGTTGTAGGTACTTCGAAAATTCATCAAATTTTGTACCGATAATTTTTTGTCCACGACTAAAATGAATGAGGCTGAAGACCATTCAGATTTTGGAGTAAAACGACTTTGAAAATTATGTCAAATTTTTGTCTTTTCAATAAAGATACATTTTTTAAATAATGGTCAATTTCAAAGTAAATTTTAAGATTTGCAGGAACATTTTTCAAGACATTGATTTAGGATGGACTAGTGTGAAGAATTTTGAGGTATCGGCCTTCTAGAAATTTCAAAGAATCTTTCGAAATTTTTGGAGATAATTGCGGTTAAAATAGTACATTCGAGAAAAATACTTATTGGAAAAAAAGTTGACGCGTTCGTAATTTGTAATTTTGTACGTGTACTTTTTAAAAAGTCATCAACTCATTTTTTTCAGGTTTGTATAGAAAATTTCCAAAAGATTAAAAAATGGGCGAATAGTGTAAAGTGCTACTTAAAAAATTGGAGAAAATTGACGATTTCCTTTTTTTTTTTTTTTAGTATTTTTAAAAGATAATCATTATTACGGAAAGGTCTCTCAATTCTTTAAATTTTGGAGAATCGTTCACAATTTTCGAACACACATTTTCAAAAATCCATTAAAAATAGACGAAATAGTGTGAGGAAACTGGAAAAGAATTGAAGAGATTTGGTATTTGACCATTTTTAGATATATTCAGAAAATGATCATTTTCAAACAGAATTTCAAGGGTTGACTGACATTTTTCAAAAAATCAATTGAAAATGGATAGAAAAATGTGACAAGCCCCGAAAAAATTGGGGAAAAGGGGCACTTATTTCTTTATCTTTTGGTATTTTTTTAAAATGGTCATTTACACATAGAACTCTAAGGTTGCAAAAAGTTTTAAATTGACATTTGATTTTGTAGTCCTTTTCAATTTTGAATCAATTTTTGAAGAATTATTGAATAAAATTGAAAATTTAATATATGCTTCGGAACAACATTATCTTTTGAGGACTTTTGGATATTTTCAAAATTTCTTTTCCATTTTTGAAAAAAAAGACATTTTTGGACAACATTGGACAAACAACAACATTTTTTTCCAACGTATTTTGCAAATTCTTTTTTTTTTTTAATCGAAGAAAAATTTTGAAAATATCTCAAAAGTCTTCAAAAGATAATGTTGTTCCGAAGCACATATTACATTTTCAGAACATTTTATTCAATAATGCTTAAGATATCTCGATCCTAAATTTTTCACTGATAACAAGGCAGAGCATACCCTTAATCCATTTCCTTGGGAGGACGTTCGCCTTTCAAATATTAAAGATGAGTAAAATTTTCATCAAAATGTGTTTTTTTTATTATTGAATTTCCATGATGGCAAGGTATCTAACAGGTAGCGAAAGTAAGGAAAAAGTTGTGATTTTAAAAATGGGTTGTAAAAGTAGTGAATTCAGTCATAATTTCAAGAAAAAGTAGTGAAAAAATGAAAAAACCCGAAATCTTTTTTCCGTGTATGATAGGCATATAATGCCTTAATTTTTTAAAATTATTTTACTTTAAAATACAGATTTTCTTCAAATTTGAAATTTTTTCTGTAATGAATTTGATCAATCTTGCTGTTTTTTTTTGTGTGTGGGGGGGGGGGGGGGGGTCTAATTGAGAAGGTTCTATAAATTATAGGTAAAAAAGTAGGTAGTGATTTTTCAAAAAAAAATTCTTTAGATACTCTGGATGGTTTACCTCCCTCCTCCTCCCTCAAAAAATCATCAAATTTAAGCTTCGCCCCAAAAATTAAAATACCTTCCCTATTTCATAATTTATTTTTGCCTTCTTATCTTGTAAGAATCGTAATGAATTCTCATATTAAAATCGAGCTCACAAATGTAAAATCAATTAGTCAAGTTATAATAGTTTTGACGATATTTACCATTTGTTGCCAGAAGTTAAACGAGTATTGTTTAAAGGAAATCATTTCATTGTACGTATTAAATATCACATGCCACGGTAACTACGGCGAATCCTGGCTTTGGCAAATGTAGCGCCTGAATTCACGCGAAATTACTTCAGTGTAAAATAAATAGCGCTTTATTGTTGAATAATTTGACTAATCTGGTATATTTCGATGAGAAATTATCCGCGAACTATTAAACAAACATTATGATACGAAATGATTTAATAAATTTATTCATTAACGAGCTCGATGTAGAAGTAACTTTACGATTGCTTCAGTTGGATTTTGAAAAAAATATGTTGTTCATACGAAATCATTGAGGCGAAAATGTAACCCATGTTATGTGTTGCATGGCTAATTGTTTGAATTTGTATATAAGCCACATTCTCGTAATACGAACTACATACATATGTACTTAGCTAGTTAACCTATGTACTGGAAATGGTACTTACATTATCGAGTCTAGAATTTATAACGTTACTGGTTGAAAACGCGGTTTCAACGTGGCCGTTGGCGAATTGAAATGAATTTGTCATTTTTATAATTACGCTGCTTTTGCAACGCGGGAGCGGGGCAATATGTGATGAAAAATGAAGCACGTTCTACATCGCATGCGGGGTTAATAATGGATGTTACTTTGAAGTTAGTTTTTGAAAAAGCCAATTAGCTTGCCATGTCGTCGCAATGTCGTGAGCACGAAATATATTCTTTCCTAATTTTATTGCTTGTTGTGTTCACGTAAACTATATGTTTATTGTACCTACGTATACCTACGTTAATCCGGAGTGTGTTTTTATCATCGCGCCGTTATTTTTCGCCAATTTTCTTTATTCGTCCGTTGATTGCAAATTACCCTGCCGAATCACGACCCTTTGAATTTAACCTGCGAAGACACGTTTGCAATTTTTATACGAATTTTTTCCAATCCCAGTCCATCATAAGTATACCTATTTTTTCGAAGTGTTTATTGTTGACTTTATTTTTTTAGGAATACGACTGATGAGATTTTTTTCTATGTTTCAGGGTCGAGAAACAGCTCCTGATATAGCTACCAGTCCGAGGCGTCAGAATCCACCTTATGGAACCAATAATACATCGTTGCGCCCCAAAGAACCTCCGTTTATGGTTGTTCAAGGAGATTTTCGTAAAGTAAGTTTTCAGTAGAATTTCAGATGTTTAGACATCGGTTTTGGAAAGTTTGAGTGGTATTAGAGCTGTGTACGTAATTGCGTATTGAATCTCCTTTGAAATGTCTATTGAGAAATTCGTGTAATATGTATATATCATCTGATAAGGAAATTTTTAACGTTGACGAGTCCGATTTGAATTGAAAGATTTGGAGGATATATTTATGTGACATTTTAATGCCTCGTTTTGACACCCCAGTTCAAAGGGGTAAGGGCAACACCACCAATAGTGGAAAAGACCTGGGTGCTAGTTTTGACGTCATCATAAACGAAATAATTACATTGGTTTAGTTGAGAAAAATGTACATTCTTGAGGGTTTTTTTTCATGTTTGGCGATTTAATCGGCGTAAAAAATTACAGGTCGGCGTGGAAAATGCTGTTTGAAGTTCATAGTAGGCGATTTTTATCGTTTTTTCGTGCTGATCACGAGAAAAATAGTGAAAAAATTCCATCACCCAAGGACTTTTCACAATATTGGAATTTTTTGTTGAAAATTTGTTTTAGATTTTTTATGTAAATTTTGACCCTTAATGTCGATTTTCTGGGGAAAGAAAGGGTCCTACGAAAAAAATTAATGGAACATGGATTGTAGAGCGTAAAATTTATTTTCTGTAAAGTTCAATTCGTTTTTTTCTTAGGAGGCTTAGGGCCGTATTTTAAAACATACCTTAAGGTATCCTTAAAAAATAAGGATACCTTATTTTAAGGAATGGTTTGGTATTTTAAAACCTTCCTTAGGAGAACTTCGGTAAGGGCTTCCTTAAAAGTCGTATTTTAAAACCTTCCTTAATTTCGTTTGCGTATTGCTTTGAATACCATGTTGCCAAGTCTTGAAAGATGATTCAACCAATCAAAACGCATTATTCAGATATAATTGGCTGTATTTACTTATTTTTACAAATTTATCAACACTTTTTGTAATCAATATTGCATCAGTGTTTGAAGGTTTCAATAATTTTCTAATGTTTCTATTTTTTTATTTCGGTGTTCCATTCACAATGAATGAAAAAAAAAAAGAAGAAGAAATAAAGAATATCAAAGTCATCTGTTCATTTTTTGTTGTTAAGAAATAGATTTTTTTTATTGCCATAAAAATTTTTCGAAACTTTCATTCGAGATTCTGATAATTTACCTCCTCTTTCTTCAAGTGTGCTCAAATAATTTCCTTTGTTCATTGCAAATTTCAAAATTTTAAAAAAAAGATTTATCCCTTCCAAGACAGAAGATAGTCAAAAATGTTTAAGTATGTAAGTACAAGTTTTTTTTGTAAGTGACCTCGTAAATTTTGCCATCAATCAGGGGTGGTCTGATTAGAAGGCAAACGATATTGCTCCTCAAAGCAAATTTTCATTTTTATTCGGAGCAATTACGTTTGAATTCAGGAATATAAAATTTACAAACATGATAAGACTAATGACCCTGCTAAAAAATTGATAAATATTATTCATGTTGAGTCTGAAAAATTGAGGAAAATTGCATTGCAAGAGGAAAATTGAAAAATTCCACATGAGAGGTTTTCTCAATTTTTAGCTCCCTCTTCCCTGTACCCTCCCCATTGACAGTTTCAGATCTTCTTTCACAGAACATCCCTTCAATTTTAAGAATAGGCCACTTTATAAATATGATTTTTTTTTTAAATTCGTCTCTGTAAATTTTCATTCATATAGTCGTCAGTGAAAACTATAATCCTTGGGATAGATGTAGATATGTCAATAATGTCCATTAGGTATACATATATCGATAATATCGTGGTCTACCATCATATTTTTACTGAACAAATCTGTTTATAATATAATTCAAATATCATCACAACTGTAAATACGTAAGATAAAACTATTTGTTGCCTTAAGGTACCTCGCGAGGTACCTTAAGGTATTCCAAGTCTCACTGATAGAATTTGTGTTTCAAGTCTTGTTAAGGAACGTTTTAAAATACCAATTCTGTCTAAGGTACTTTTTAAGGTACCTTAAAAACTACTTAAAAATAAGGTATGTTTTAAAATACGGCCCTTAGTTTTTAAGATATTATCGATTTTAAAAAAAAAATGAGTTTTTTGAACTAAAATATATTGAAACTTGAAAGCTATATATACCTCCTAAGGAAAAACTAATTGGATTTTACGAGAAGGAAATTTTTTGCTCTTTGAATCTTGCTTCATTCATTTTTTTTCGTAGAACCCTTCCTTTTCTCAGAAAATCGACTTTAAGTGACATAAGTTATCAAAAAAAGTAGAAAAATTGTTCAACAAAAAATTCAAAATGTAAAAAATCCTTGGGTGATGGCATTTTTTCACTGATTTTTTCGTAATCAGCGTGAAAAATACTATGAAAATCATCCATTAAACTTCAAACAGCATTTCAAAAGTTTGAAAACGTCAACCTGTGATCGCGGAGTGCGATTATTTTTTCAGCTACATCAAATAATTTATTAATTGATTATTGAGCACAAGTAGTCGCATAATCGATTGTTTTTTCACCTTTACGTTTTTTGGACAAAAATTTGAAAAACATTGAAAAATATAGTACACGGTGCGAAAATTTTGAAGAAAATTGATTAGAAAAATAGGGGATTGACCAAAAAAATTCGTGGTTTTTGCTAATATTTTTCTCTTTTTTTTTCAAAATTCCTCAAATTCCTTACATTTTGTCTCGATCCTCAAAATTCCTCAACTTTAAAGTATTTTCATCAATTTTAAGGAATTCGTAAAGGAATTTCACATTTTGAGGAATTTTTAATAAACTTCGAAAAAATATGGAAAATTAACAAAAAAAACAACAATTTTAAGGTCAAAGTCTCTATTTTTCAAGTTTTCTTCAAAACTTTCGCACTGTGCCCTATTTTTTCAAATTTTTGTCCAATTTTGGTCAAAAAAGTGGGGAATATTTCTAAAATACAAATTAAGTTTTTATTTTATTTCCTTCAGAATTAGGTGGCAGATAACTTTATGAGTGACGTCATTTATAAAAAAAAGACGAAAGAATTTTTGAGGAATTTTGACCAAGAAGATTTTAGCCGTCTTAAGGAATTTAAAAAAAAATGGGTTGGTAGCACTGGTGCCAAAACAAATAAAAAATCGTTCAAATATTTCTAATGTGATTATCCGAGGGATCGATTATTTTTCTTATCGATTAATCGATTGTCGATTATTTTCAAATACTTAATGATTTTGCCCTGTCTAGTTCTTTTTTTTCATTTTTCACTCAGTATAAAGGAGGTTTTTTGTAATTTTTACGTCGCGTCGGATCTCATGTAAAATTCAACGAGCCGAATCAGAATTATTGTGCCTTTTACCAAATTTTGAGTTTTTGATCTAGAATTTTGATGCTTATAATAAATTTTCACGCATACCTTTTGAGCTATTTTGAAATCGAAGCCATGATTATAATTTATAATACCCTTTTGATCGATAAATATCGCACATTTTTGGTATTCAAAAAATTTTCCGAAGGTGTGATTATTTTTTGATTTCGTACAACGTTTCTTAAAAATTGAAACAAACGAAAAACATTTGAAGGTGTCGTCGATTTATTGAAAATTAAATAAATAATTTTTTTTACTTAGTAATTTTGACAAAAAAAGAATCATGATTTTTCATCATGCCTGTACTGTTTGCAGTATCCTCCATGGCATTTAGCATCTTACCCTACTCATGGGGCGAGATGCAAAAAAATTGAAAAAATTCCGTAGGGTTGAAGTATGTATCAAAAAGGGATTTTTCCCGGGAAAGAAAAGGAAAATGTTTGAACTTCAATTTGTTGCAAAAGTTCGACAATTTGGCCAATTTGAATAGATTTGGTAGACCATTCGGTCTAGGGTAGTGCATCATGTCTCAGGTTCCCTTATTTTTAACGCCCACGTGAATCAAAAATCTTTAATTTCGGGTCCAGAAATGGTTTTTGAATGGCGACGACGTTTTAATTTTTTAATAAAGAATTTTGAAATGTGTTTTTAAATGATAATCTCAAAGGGATTTTCAAAACCGTAATCCAACCCAAAAAATCCTGTCGAAATGCTTCCAATTTATTATTATACAAATTTTAGTTAAATATGGACAACTAGAATTTTTTATGGCATCCTCTATGGATCCCTTGAGACTATAGAACCCCTAGTAACGAAATGAAATTAGGTCGAATTCATCATTGCGCCGAGTTCACTGTTCGGAGCATTCCCTCGTGAACGACCTTTGAGTCGGCGATGAAAAGGCCATTGGCAAAAGATGAATTTGATCATTTTAATATTACAACGAAGCTGGGCAATGATCTTTTCGTTAGTTGATTTTGCGGAGTAAAAAACTAGGGTATCATTTTGTACTTAAGTAGTTATACCTACGATGGAAAAGGTATGAAATGTGTTGAAATTTCATCTACTTCGATGTAGGTATTGATTTCGTGAATTATTTCCGTACCGTTTTTCATATTATAGTGGTACCTGGATATACCTATCTAAATGGAAAACCTATATTCGACGTCGTTATTGAATGTTACATTTTTCGTGTTTATTGTAAAATGTAAATTGAAAACCCATACCTAGCAATTATCTACGAAAAGGAAATGTATCGGGAACGCCCATTGATTAGGGGAACTTCATTTCGCGAAAAATTATTACGAATCATCGGAAAGTTGTGTTTTTGTTGATGTATCAATTATCTATAGGTACTTTTATAACTATGGTATAATCTTGATGAATTTGGTTGGCTAGCATGAAATAAGAACCAAGATTTTTTTTTTAGGGATTTCTGTTTATATAACTCTATTTTACAAAATTGGAAAGAATTTAGATGAATGTGTTTTTTTTGGAGTATTAATTCTTTAAAAATATCCTTTGCAGTGATAGGAATTTTAAAAAAGATTTTTGATTTCCAAAATGAGGAATTTTCCTGATTTGTTGTTTGGCTGACAACAATCACAGAACGCTTTGCTAGGGCAGCACTCAAAATTCGTACGCACTACGTACTAATCTTTTTGAGATATTCCTGTATTTCGCAAGTTTCTTTCAAAAATCATGATAGATATTTTAAATTTTTTCTCAGCGGAGTTCTGTAGTTTGTTTTTTTTTTTAAATTGTTTCACAAAAAAAATTGAGCGATTTTCAGAAGAACTTCGAACTACCCACTTTCAAAATAACATTTAAAATTTTTAAAAAACAAATCGAATAGTTAGTATATTGAGAAACCTTGAAAATTATTTCCGTAGGTATGAAATAATAAAAACTGAATAATATATTGAAAAGTGAACTTTTGATACCTTATTTTCGTTTTTATGGTAAAAAAACAAGAAAAATTTCCAAAGTGTATTTATATTTTTTAGATTGAATCCTAACTCCAAATAATGTAAATAAAACAAATTAGTCATTTTCTAAAAAAAAAAAATGAAACAATTTTTAGAAACTCACTCAAAAAATTGACCATTTTCAGGAAGAAAAAAAAAACAAATAATTTACAACAAAAAACAAACTTTTTAAAAAACCTTTTCTCGAAAAATGAACAAATTTCTTGAGGAAAACAAAACAGTGAATTGTTTTCAAAAATTCAAAAAAACAACAAAAAAACAACCACGCAATAACTCTCTTCTTTAAAAAATCAAACAGTTTTCAAAAATATTCCAAAAAACTAACAATTTTTAAAATGAATAATAAATCCTCTCCCCTTCCCCGGAAAACAATCAAGTTTAGAATAAAATTTTATTAAAAAAAAAACAAAACCATTCTTGAAAAAAAATTTCCATAAAAACAAGCAAAATTTTCAAAAATGGCTCAAATAACCCATGATTTTCAGAAAGAACCCAATAAAACCAACAATTTTCAGAAAAAAACTAAAAAAATTTGAAAGAAATCCAAAAAACAATTTTCAGAAAAAAAAAACAAAAAACTGAACAGTTTTTAGAAAAAAATTAAAAATTTTTGAAAAGAAAGCAAAAAAACATTTTCAGGAAAAAACCAACAGATCAAAAAACCAACAATTTTCAGAACGAATCCAGTTTTTTTTTCAAAACAAAAACTCAAATTATTCTTTTAAGAAGGGATTTTTAAAAAATTCAAAAAGGACCCAAAAACAAACAATTTTTATAAACAAGCCAAAAAGTGCGACAAATTTAAAAAAAATGTTAAATTACACAATTTTTAAAAAAATGATTGAAAAAAATTAAAAATTGAACATTTTTGAAAAAAACAACAAAAAAACAGTATTGCGCCAGAATGACACCCCCCCCCCCTCCCCCATAAAAACAGTCTTAAGGAAGAATTCAAATTAAAAACGAAACAATATTTTCAAAAAAATAATTTTTAAATCAATAATTTTTAGATTTAGACCCAATCCCAACAACCAGAAAAATAACATTTTTGAAAAAAATACAAACTACTCTCTCATTTCTGAATCAGTGAAATTGATCAAAAATCACTGAAGCACAGTCAGAATTGCAGCACAATAATAAATCAGTGAAATTTTTTCACTGAAAGCAAAGTAGTGAAAGAAAATCACTGGAAATCAGTGAAAATTCTTTGAATAATCAGTGAAAAATCGCTGAAAATCAGTGAATTTCACTGATTTTTCCTGTGTTGCAATTCTGACTGTTTATTAGTGATTTTTCACTGATTCGGAATGAGGGAGTATGAAACCAAGCAATTTTCTAAAAGTCAATTTGAAAAAACAAATGTGTTTAAAAAAAAAACAAATAATCTTCAGTAAAAGAACCAATCTGTTCTCTGGAAAAGCAGAACAAAAAAAAAACAGATTCAGAAAAAACCAAAAATTTTTCAACAAACAAAAAAACCCATCGCCACCCTTAGTCTTCACGTTCATAGTTTCATCTCAAAATATATATCTCCCCTTTACCTCTTCTTTTCAAATATCCAAATTACAAAAATGGATTCATTATCATTTTTTGAAAAATAATCGAGTGATTCTGCAACACCAACACAAGAACATTTCTCAATTGGCAGCTGTAGACATTTCGATTGGTATCTTTGTATAATTCAAACTTCACTTCAACTTACGAATGTAGCCCTTCGCTTAGAATCATCCCAAATTTGTGCGTCTGTGTCGTTTGAAAAAAACTACCCAGTTTTCAGTCGATATGTGTGATGTATGGGAAATTTATATTTGAAATGTCAATTCCGGTAGCATATTGTGTTGGTTGCATGTGAACGAAGGCGTGATAATGTAAATCCATACAGCCTATAGCTCTTACACTACTCGTTTTCTTCGCGACGGCGAATATATTGAAAAATATTTCGGCAAATTTAAAACGCTTTGAAAATGGTGTTGGGATATGAGCCTCACGAGGGCTCGGATTTGTACACGTGAATAAATACGCGGTAGCTTTTAAAACGTCAATCTTTTTCAATTCTTCTACGATTTTCTCCTTTTCTTTCTCCATTTCTTCGTACGTTAACACCAAACAAATACGTCGACGAATGGTTTCCCATTCGCATAATCGTAAATATCCACCTGCACAGACTACCTATACGATATCAATAAAAAAATAATTTTCGAATTGTTCTAGGTCAGCGGAATTTCTAATGAAATATTCCGGCAGATTGAAACAATCGAAAACGAATATGACGCGTCGACTGCGGCTGCTCTCGAAGCAGTCGAAAGGCGTGGTGAAATGATAGTAAGAATATTGGATACGAAGAATTTAGGAAAAGCTGCCGCCGAAGCTGCGAAAAAGTTTTTAAATCTGCAGGTGAGTGGAGCAGTCGAACCGACCCCGACATGCATTCTCTTACGCTAATGATAAACGAATCTGCTCGACGTGGAATTGACTAGGGCACGTCTCGAAAGAGCCGGTCGTTTTTCAGGCATTTATAGCAAAATAAATACAACCTACCCGCATATTTTACCAAACCGTTTGAAAATCCGTGTAGTAAGGAAACGTTCTAAAATGTCGAAATATTTTTAGCCACGTTTAATATTACCAGATTACAAAATTGTACGCTATTTCGTGTGTAGAGCGTATGTACCTAGAGTAGAATATGCGGAGTTATACCGATATTTGCCGAATTCCGAATACCAATGATATTTTATTCATTGGAATGTTCGCTCGTATTGAATTTACATTTATTCGATACGGTTTCCGATCGTTGGTACATAAAACCGCGCGTTAAATAATACCTCGTATGTAAATTTCAAGTGGAAAATTTTTTTCTTAGGATTCCAAACACACCGTGTTACTGGTGGAAATTATTAAAAGACCTGGGCAAACGTTAGGATTATATATACGCGAAGGAAATGGTCTAGATAGACAAGATGGCGTTTTCATATCAAGAATAGCTTTAGAATCGGCTGTGTACAATAGCGGTTGTATTCAAGTAAGTGTTGGTCTCCATTTTACCAAAAAATATCAATATTTGTAATTTTTTCATCGATTTGTCCAATGATTATAGGTCGGAGATGAAATATTAGCTGTTAATTTGGTGGACGTTACACGTATGAGTATTGACGATGTTGTTATTATTATGTCAATTCCTCGTCGATTGGTTTTGGCTACGAGGCAAGTTAAAGGATACCCATCGACGGGCACCTTGGGATCGGCAACGTATGCTGGATCATCGCACGCTCGACCTCCCGAACCGAAACCTCCTCCTGTGGTGGTGATGAAGAAAGATCTGTATAAAGAAGACGAATACGACGATGACGATGATGAAAAGCATTTGTTACATTCGAGGTTTGATTCGAGGTATGTTTTTCATTGTATTTATTAAGGAATCACTTGAAGTGACCACCTACAATTTGAACGAAAGTGTGATTTTTGGAAAAATGAAGAGTCTACTGGCAAAAAAAAACTGAACAAGAAAAACCTGGAATTACAGCAAAGATTTTACTTTACAAGGGAGGTATCCAAATTCAAAGCGTAATTTTGAGCCAAAATAAAAATAAATCGAAAGTACATCGTAAAAGAACCCTGTGTCCAAAATTTCATGTGCTGAAGTCCATTTCTCGAATTTTGCCGAATTTGTGAAATTTCAAAATTACCTTATCGCCTTGCAAAATATGAAAATTTGATCTAATCAACGAAAAAATCTGAAATTTGGTATATACCCCATTTTTGACCTTCCGAATCGATTGGAAGCGGTTTCAAGACGTTTCGGAGCCTTTAGAAAATTTTGGAATTTTCCAGCGCTGGAGAAAATCCCATAAAAAATTATCCATATGAACTTCAGCACCTTTTATAGCGGATTACCCATATTGGTGACCTATTTGATCGATTAAAGGATAATTTTCCAAAATTCGTAATTTTGAGTTGAAAACCTTATTTTTTAACTGAAAATTTTTTTTGGAAAAAAATGCGGATTTTAATTTGGAGTTACAAATTTTGGAAAATTGCGCTTTAATCGATCAAATAGGTCATCAGTGTGGGTGATCAGCGATTATAGGTGCTGAAGTTCATATGGACCAGTTTCAAGGCCTTTTTTCCAGCGCTGGAAGATTCCAAAATTTTCTGGAGGCTCTAAAACGTTCGAGACAAAAAAATAACGAAAATTTTTAGTAAGTTACTATGAAAAGAAAGAATTTTCACCATTTTGCTTTTCCTTGAATTTTTCAGTCGAAAGATAAAAATGGGGATTCTTTTTTGAGCAAATTTGAAACAAGGTAAATGGCGTGAAAGTGGTAAGAAAACTCCAAAAAATATCAAGAATTTTTATTCTTCATATCCAGTAGACACCATGAAAGAGCATCTTTTGAAACACTCGTGAAATTTTCAGCTGCTTTAAATGATTTTTCGATTTTTGGCGAATTTTTGATGATGAAAATGATCATTTTTAGAAATTATCCGAAAATAGGAAAAGTTCCAATAGCACATTCTAATCCATTTCGGTTTTATTGTATAGTTTCAGTTATTTTGGGTCGATTTTTCGAAAATTGTCTCTGCAAAGTGTGAAATTTTCCTTTGAATTTTAGTTATTTCGATGAAAATGAGTATTTCACTGCATTTCGGAAAATGAAAAAAATGCCAATGATCCGCAATTCAATACAGCCTGCTTGCACCGTTTCGACCATTTTTGGG